>JANHFM010007302.1:135523-152852 GCA_032468115.1 Grayia smithii
CAACATCTTTTTTATAGTGTGGTGACCAAAACTGGATGCAGTATTCTAAGTGTGGTCTTACTAAGGCTTTATAGAGTGGTATTAGTACCTCCGTTGATCTTGATTGTATCAATCTGTTAATGCAATTTAGGATTGCACTGGCTTTTTTGGCTGCCACTGCACACTGCTGGTTTATATTTAATTGGCTGTCAACTAGGACTCCAAGATCCCTCTCACAGTTACTGCTATTCAGCCTTCTTCTTGATTCATTCTTGTTTCCTTCCATCTGTTTTTGATTCAGCCCAAGTTCTATCTCTATCACCAGTCCATCTCAGGGTATAAAGTGGTGTGTGACTGTGGCAGAAACAAGGATCCCTAGCTCTCTGCATGTATGTCTGAATACTTATCTACCATACTTTGTCCTGTAGGTGCTTTTTTGAGAGGCAACTGGACTTTCTGTTTTTTCTCTGAAGACATTTCTCTTCTCATCCAAGAAGTTTCTTCAGCAACTGTCCCATGCAAAAGAGACATCTTTGAAGCAGCTCTAAGAGCAGCTCACGGCTGCTTTAAAGCTTTACTAGGGAGTGTGCTTTGCTTATCCAATCTTGTTTCCAATTTGTATGTGTGTTTGTTCTATTTTCCTTTTTGGGAGCTTGCATTTTAATTTTTTTTAAAAATGCACTTCCCTGAAACAATACTGACATTCCCTTATTTATATTCTCTGCATTGATTCCAGAATTAACTAACTTTTCAGGAATTCACCCAAGTTCCTACTATTCTTTTTAGTCTGAGACTTTTCTTTGGCTATTCCTCCTCTCCTTCTGAGTATTTTTGCAGCTTCTCTCCACAAAACTTAACCAACAACTCATTTTGTTGGTGAGCCACAGTGCTGCAGTGGTTAGAGCACAGTGCTGCAGGCTACTTCTACTGATCACTAGCTGCCAGCAGTTCAAATCTCACCAGGCTCAAGGTTGACTTAGCCTTCCATCCTTCCGAGGTGGGTAAAATGAGGACCCAAAATTGTTGGGGGCAATATGCTGACTCTGTAAACTGCTTAGAGAGGGCTGTAAAAGCACTGTAAATTGATATGTAAGCCTAAGTGCTATTGCTATTGTTTCTATTGATTCCCTGCCCCCAAATTTTAGATTGCTTGTAGTAAGTAAAATGGATCCAGAGGCTGATAAAACAAAATATAACAGTTATATGAGTTGTTCAGTTGAACTTAACTGTCTTTCAGCATAGTGACAAAGTTCTACCAACATGTCCTGAGCTTGGCGTTTGCAGTAAATGAGATTAACCAAAATCCTCAGATGTTGCCCAATGTCAGCCTCGGGTTTCACATCTATGATAGTTACTACAATGAGAAGATGACTTATTGGACCACTTTGGACCTGCTCTTCAAATTCCATAGTTTTGTCCCCAACTATGCATGCAACATCCAGAAAAATCTCATGGCCATCATTGGTGGACTTGGTTCTGATATCTCCTTCCACATGTCTGACATCTTAACCCTTTATAAAATTCCACAGGTAAGATCTTCAAGGCATTTTTTTTGTCTCTTCTGAGTCTATATTTTGACTCTTGGTGACTGCCTAGGTAAGTCTCTAGAGTTTTCTTGCCAAGATTTCAGAGGTGGTTTGCCATTGCTTCTTTCTTAGGGTTGAGAAAAAGTGACTTGACCAAGGTCAACCAGCTAGCTTCATACCAAATGAAGGACTAGAACTCATAATCTCCTAGTTTGCAATCGAATGCCTTAACTGATTCTGATGCCACTATGAATGGTATACTGATTTCATTACAGATTAAGATGGAGTACATACCCATACAATTCATTTTTAGAACAATATTATAGTTTAGGAAAAAAGGAAAAAGATTTGACTGACAACGAATGTTTGACTCTATTCAAAATGAAGCCAAGTTATTGTGGTTTAAAGGATCTTGACAATTAAAGAACAGCAAAATGAGGCAGAATAATGGATTCAAACAGATTTATTTATTATTATTCCTTTTGTAGAAATTATTTCATTTTCCCATAGAATTGTTTACCCCATAGAATTGTTTTCTTGGAATGAAGAAAAGACATTCAAATCATGATCTGAGACTCCGTGTTCTAAAAAGGAAGTCACAAACATTGAAAGATGATCAAGTGAGGTCCTAATGAAACTTTATAAAGCTTTAGCAAGACCACATCTAGAATACAGTATCAAGTTTTGGTCACCACACTATAAAAAAGAGGTTGAGGCTCTAGAAAAAGTGCAGAGAAGAGCAACCAAGATGATTAGGGGACTGGAGACTAAAACGTATGAAGAACAGTTACAGGAACTGGGCATGACTAGTCGAGTGAAGAAAGGGACCAGGGGAGACATGATAGCAGTCTTCCAATATTTGAGGGGCTGCCACAGACAGGAAGGTGTCAAGCTATTTTCCAAGGCACCTGAAGGCCAGATAAGGAATAATGGATGGAAACTGATCAAGGAGAGATTCAACCTGGAAAAAAAGAGACATTTTCTGACAGTGAGAACAATCCACCAATGGAACAGAAGTTGCTTTTGGAGGTTGTGGGAGCTGGAAGCTTTCAAGAAGCAATTGGACTGCCACTTGTCAGAAATGGTGTAGGGTCTCTTGCTTAAGTGCGGGGTTGGACTAGATGACCTACAAGGTCCCTTCCAACTCTGTTAATCTAATCTAATCAAATATATCTGCCTTTCCTTTCAGCTGACATATGGTTCTTTTGCTTCTGAACAAAACAACCCAACAAGGTTTCCTTCCTTTTATCGCATGGTCTCAAATGAAGCCCCTCAGTATACAGGAATTGTCCAATTACTGAAACATTTTGGATGGATCTGGGTTGGACTCATTGTTTTGAGAGACGAGAGTGGAGATCATTTCTTGCAGATCTTGGAACCTTTGTTTTTCCAGAATGGAATCTGTTCAGCCTTCACACAAAGAATCCCAAGCCAAGGTCGTTTGCTTTCTTTCACAGAAATCAGCAAGGTCTCCTCCAGCATTTATAAATCTTTCATGGACCACAAAGCCAAAATATTTACTGTGTACGGAGAAACCCTTACAGTGATGTGGCTGAGTTCATTAATGTTTCAGATGGAGTCTGATCATTCAGAAAACACCTCAGTTGGGAGGTTGTGGATTGTGACTGCGCAGATTGATTTCACTGTCATGGGCCTTGTCACCAGCTGGGATTCAGAATTATTCCAAGGAACCATTTCCTTTGAGGTCCCTTCAAATGAACCACTCAGGTTTCAGACATATCTTCAGAACCTAAAATGCTGCTCGGAACAAGGGGACAATTTCCTAAAAGACTTTTGGGAGCAAGCCTTTCAGTGTACATTTCCAAATTCCAAAGAATCAGTGAAGCACGATAAAATATGCACTGGGGTAGAGAAGTTGGAGACACTTCCAGGTTCTGTTTTTGAAATGCAGATGGCTGGCCACAGCTACAGCATCTTTAATGCTGTCTATCTTTTGGCGCATGCTTTACATGCCATGACTTCGTTTAAGTCCCTCCACTGAGCATCAGTGAAAAGAAAGAGACTTGCAAGCCAAGATCTTCAACCTTGGCAGGTAATAAGGATCATAGTGGCTCCAGTGGTTAGGATACTGGTTTGATGATTCGCAAGCTCGCATTCAAAACCAGCGTGTTCCTTTGTGGTGGGATGAGCTCCCATCATTCACTCCAACCAGGGGTGGGCTGCTAGGGGTTTGCGGGGGTTTGGGATAACCTCTATCTAAGATTCTGTGCAGTTCAGAGAACCTGCAAATCCCACTCCTAGCTGGCCCCACTCACAACACTCCACCCCTCCCAGGAGTCCCCACACAGCCCCTTTTAAGGTAAGTGCAGGGTACACACAGAGCCTTGGGAAGGGTGAAAAATGGGCCTACCAGAAGTTCGGGCCAGTTTCCTGCCTCTAGAGGGCGTCTGGAGTCTGGGGAGGCTGTTTTCACCCTCCCGGAGGCTCGAGGAAAGCCTCCAAAACCCGGGGAAGAAGAAACACCCCTCCCCCTATCACGGTGCAGGAGACCAACTAGGCCATGCCCACCATGGTCAAGTCCACCCAGCGACCAGGCAGATAACCCCTTGCTAAAATTTTTGAAGCCCACCCCTGGCTCCAACTTCTGTCAACCTAGCAATTTGAAAGTGAGTAATTGCAAGTAGATGAATAGGTACCACTTCAGTAGGCACATTTACATGAAAGGAGACCACCCAACTGGGCATCTCCAGGGCAACAGTAATGTCACCAGCTAATTCTTTTAACTTGGAAGCCTCTTAGGTGCTTCTAACACACACGGGATGGGGCTATATTTCTCAAAAATAAAATAACTTTATTATTAGGAACCCCTTTTATGGTAAACGAAATAGCCTTCAATGTTGATCTTCAACCTTGGCAGGTAATTTTCTACATAATGAAATGTAGTAGTATAGTAGTAACTGTGAGAGGGATCTCGGAGTCCTTTAAATAGGAGCCAGCTATGTGCAGCAGCTGCCAAAAAAAGCCAACACAGTTCTAGCCTGCATAAACAGAGGGATAGACTCAAGATCACATGAAGTGATAATACCACTTGGAATGCTGCATTCAGCTTTGGTCGCCATGTAAAAAAGATGTGGAGACTCTAGAAAGAGTGCAGAGAAGAGCAATAAAGATGATTAGGGGACTGGAGGCTAAAACATATAAAGAACAGTTGCTGGAACTGGATATGTCTAGTCTGATGAGAAGAAGGACTAGGGGTGACATGATAGCAGTCTTGCAATATCTCAGGGGCTGCCACAAAGAAGAGGGAGTCAAGCTTTTCTCCAAAGCATGTGAAGGCAGGACAGGAAGACAGAATGGAAACTAAAGAAGGAGAGAAGCAACCTAGAACTAAAAACAAATTTCCTGACAGAACAATTAATCAGTGGAACAACTTGCCTCCAGAAGTTGTGAGTGCTCCAACACTGAAAGTTTTTAAGAAGAGATTGGACAACCATTTGTCTGAAATGGTATAGGATTTCCTGCCTGAGCAGGGGGTTGGACTAGAAGACCTCCAAGCCCTCTTCCAACTCTGTTATTCTATTCTATTCTATTCTATTCTATTCTATTCTATTCTATTCTATTCTATTCCAATCTACTCTACTCTACTCTATTCCAATCTACCCTACCCTACCCTACCCTACCCTACCCTATCCTACCCTACTCTACTCTATTCTATTCATCAGACTATCTTAATTTCATAAACTTGCCTCTTAAAGTCCCTGGGAAGTCCCTGAACACAAGAAAGTCCTTCACAATGGGTTGAATAATCTTCAGCCGATGCCTACCAAGGCAGACTTTACTGAACTATCTGAACTAATTGACTATTTTCATAACATCTTAGACTTAGACTGTATCTCCCTTCCATGTAAACCACTGAAGTATTTCTTGCAACAAAACAGCTGTGAAAGCGGGAATAACTTAAGAATCTATTAAAGGGGGGGGCATTCTTTCTCTCCAAAATGGATTCACTAGATATCTTTGTTATTGCTAATGACCTGTGGCACGTTATGCTAATCAGTAATAATCACTCAACTCCCAACAACCCAAACTTGACTGCAGAAAATATGACTTCAGCAACAGAGTGGTCGAGGCCTGGAATGCACTACCTGACTCTGTGGTTTCTTCCCCAAGCCCCAAAAACTTTAACCTTAGACTGTCTACTGTCGACCTCGCCCAATTCCTAAGAGGTCTGAAAGGGGCGTGCATACGTGCACTAACGTGCCTACTGTCCCTGTACTACTGGTCCCCATTTATTCGTATCCATTTCACTTAGACTTATATACCACTTCATAGTGCTTTACAGCCCTCTCTAAGCAGTTTACAGAGTTAGCATATTGCCCCCAACAATCTGGGTCTCATTTTACCCACCTCAAAAGGATGAAAGGCTGAGTCAACCTTGAGCCGGTGAGATTTGATCTGCTGAACTGCAGCTAGCAGTCACCTGAAGTACTGCACTCTAACCACTGTGCCACCTCAGAAGCTCCATTTAGGCTTGAAAGGCCTTTTTATTGAGTACATTCATATTGGCAGTTAGAAAGATGAAGCTAGCTCTGATTATTTCCCACACTTCAGAGTAATAAAAAGAATATAAACTTCTCACACACACCCTTCAGTTGTCCTGGGTCACACTAATCAATCAGTCCTGTAGTAGCTTCCTCCTCAGTCTCAGCAGATGTTCATTGTCATGACCTTGGTTCTCATGTTGCATCTGGTTGATGTTTTATCTAGCAGGTTAAGGCATCACATTCCAGTCCTTTGTAACTCCCCCCCTCCCTGCAACTAAGAAATGAAACAAAAGTAAGGACGGCTTCGGCTAAAGTCATTTTGAAAGTTGACATTGGTGTCTTAATGTTTATCTCAGAGTTCAAAAAGATTAGTATGAGTAAAGACAATGTACATATTTCCTTCAAATTACCTCTATCCAATCTGTATGGAGTTTTAATCATGCAGTATTTGAACTTTCAGTTGGGTGCAGCAATATTTCCTGAAGCAATTTAAATGTTAAAAAGGAATATTTGCACAACATACTAAAAACAGGCCTGTACATCATATAGCCCAAGGACCACATGTAACCTCATTACATGCTTGCAAGGCCTACTGACTTTTTAAAAAAGTCAATACATTCACTGCTGCCGCTCCCCAAAAGATGTGCTGCTGAGTGCCTCCAAGCCTCATTTCCACCAACAGTGAGTTATCAGTTATTCCCAAAACTTAAATAGTGTTATGTAATTTGTTTGGCTTAATATGCTGTGGTTACCTAGATATTAAAGCAATAGTCAGCAAACTATATTAAAAAAATGCAAGTTCTTTTCCACCAGCATTAAACATATAATAAAGCAGTAATTCAAGTTTGAGTTAAAGCAGTTAATCTTAACTATAGCAATAAAGTGGTTAAAAACTAAATATTTTAATTTAACAGGCATTGATTATTAGATAATTAGCTGACTTGCATAAACATAACATTTAAGTATGTATACAATGTGATTAGAGAAGCTACCTTTATACATTTTTACTGGGTAAAAATTAGTTTGGAAGGTTGTATCTGTATTTTATAAATGGCACTGTTTTATACCTTTCTAAATGCGAAGCTTCTCAATGCAGAATACTTTTATTTGAAATAGTTGGATGTACTAATTTCCCAAAATTCTTAATTCTCAATATTTTGTAAGGAGAACAAATAAAATTAACTATTTACAACATAATTCTGTAATAGTTTACCCAGAAGTAAGCCTCACAAAGTTCATTGGATTAACTTCCAGGTATTTAAATTTAAAATTGCAGTATGAAAAAGTAACCCCAAGCCAAGGAAAATTTTAATTTTGTTTTAATGTAATTAGATACAGGTTTCAAATAAAGTATTACTTTATCATCTGCAATGTCAGTAACAGATATTGCATTAATTTTACCAGTTTCAGCACCATCAAATAGAGGATTTTTCTTTGTGGAAAAGTGAGTTGGGATTATAGACTGTAAGAATCATTATGTGTGATAGATGCTTAAGTGATCACCTGCAGTTGGCCTTGGACCATGAAGCTGCCAAGAGTACTGATATCAACAAAGCTATTACAGTTTTTCCTACTTAAGATTATACCATTTTCAAGTAATATAGGTGGCAATTTGACGAATACTATAATATTCGGTTACCTTCAGAAAGCTGCACAGAAAATTCACTTTAATTTGTTTACGCTCTTAAAATTTTGTCTTTAAAATTTTGAACAATGATTAATCCATAAAAACAGTGAAAAGGGACTTTAAGTTAAAAAAGAATAGAGCATCCATTCTATTTGAATCTTTTTGTTTACTGTCTATAACAATCAGTCCCAATTTGCTATGATGAAAGGGAGTTAAAAGTAAACAGAAATATAGTCTATCTGAGGAAATAGTTTTGAATTAAGGAAATAAATATAAATTCTTCTTTAGAAATATGACAAATGTTAAAGTGCATGCAGACACACACAGAGATACACACACACACACACACACACATACATACAAATAGAGTGCTGGTTTGGTGTAGTTGTTAAGGTTTTGGCTTTGAAATCAGGAGACTGTGAATTCCACCTTAGTCATGAAAGCTGGTTAGGTGATTTGTTGTGGGGTTTCTGGAGATGTACATATTTTTTTCTTCTGAAGCTGAAAAAATATCTTTTCAATATGTGAATCAATCCTGGTTAGACATTAAAGTCGAAACTGGGCATAATTCAGTTAATGTTTAGAAAATTAGCTTCATGTATCAAATGATTGGAAGTTCAGTTAAAAGAGGTTTCATTCATGATTTCAATATGGAGAAGCACCAGAATACTTAACAGCTGTCCCAGCTTCTGGTAATTGGGATGAAATTGTAGGAATGGTAAATCATTTGGACTCATTAACTCATCCAGATTTCAGCAACTTGTTTTAACAATTACAAAAGATGAATATATAGATCAGAGATTTTGCCATATGTATTTATGAATTTTGTGTGCATGTATGTATGTGTGTGTGTGTGTTTGTATTGAACTGATTGCAAAAGTGTCATATTCCAATTTATAAGTAAATTTAAAAAAACAGTTTAAAGTATACTCTTACAGATGCTTGTGTGGGATGGTGTGACATTGAAGACTTAGAAACTTAGTCTTAGAAACTGTGAAATAACATATTTGAAGTTTGATATTTTGATCAGCTGTAGCTTTGGGGCTGTCAGAGTTCTGAGAACTTCATAACCTTTTGGGAAATGTCATGTTCACATAATATCGACGATAATATAGCCAATGAAAATAAAGGCAGTAAAGACTGCAATCTTTGTGTGAGTGTGTGCATGTATAATATATTTATTCATTCTTTGTGTACTATTTTTAGGAGAAAAGAAATTGTTCATTTCAGACATATCCTGGGGAAAAAGTGACAGCCTTCTAAGGTACTTTATAGAGCTTGCTCTAAAACAGTTTAAAAAATAACTTGCTGGTTTGATACAGATACACTTCAGTTGGGCACCAACCATGAGGGAACCTGTGTTTAATTAATGTACAGTCTTAGGAACTGGCATTTGACACTTACATTGCTTTTTAAAATTCATAAGTAGTAATCTTCCACTCAACACATGATTTATTGGTATCAGAAAAAGATACTGAACCCAGGACTCCAGAGCTAACAAGACTTTCAAATTATCCACCAGTCCATCATTTCTTTTTTATATACATAACCAAGAAACTTTCTAATCATTACTTCGCAGCTGGAAAAAGAAAATATCAAGGGAATGTTCTGAATTGTTTATTTGTTTTTACATTAAAAAAGCTTTTAAAACCTAGTATAGGTCTGATCTAGAAATAACCTCCATACTTCTAGCTGTTTGTTTTTCCACACATGAATAGATCATAGAGATCACAAGATGTTTCAGTGTTTAAGATTTATTTTTTTATTTGTGTTTTCCATGTGTGAATTGTAAAGTTCAAAGTTAACATTCTTTCAAATTAGTTTTTTTAATTAAGATTTTAATTTTATGTGTAAATCATTTTATGTTTCACTATGTCAGTAGAAAATTGCATGCAACTAAGAAAATTGCTGGGATTCAAAATATCATTTGATGGTGTAACATAAAGTGACCTTGACCATGAGAAAAAAGTAGGAGGCAGATAACAAGGCACATATTTACATTTTCAGGACAAGTCCAGGGAAGGGTCTTTTTATTTTATCATAAAATAGAAAATAATGTATATCGAAATAATGAAAACGCTAGGGAACCACTCTCAAAGCTATATCTAGTTGGCTACTTTATAATTGTATATTGCCTACCTAAGCAAATGTAATTAATTGTTCATGTATTTTGATTCACCTTTTATATTAATTATTATGTACTATCAAGTCAGTGTTGACTCTTATTGACTACATGGATAGGTTTTCTCCATGATGATCTATCCCTAATGGTATCTCTAATAATATTTCACTTCTTCCAACTGACCTCTCATCACAACTGTAACCGAGTCCATCCACCTTGCTGCTAGTCATCTTATTCTTTTTCCTTCATCTGTCCCAACATTAAGTCTTCACATGAGTTCAAAGTAAGATCATTTGATCATTTGTTTCTTGGTTATCTATGGTATTCTATGAGTCATCGTCAGTACCAAAATTAAAAAGTGTCAATACTTTTCCTATCCTGATTCCTCAAACGCCAACTTTCACTTCCATAGAGTATCACATGGAATACAAATACTTATTTTAATTCTCATCTTTATAGGTATAGACCAGGGGTGTCAAACTCGTGTTGTCACAGTGGCATCATGTGATGTATCAGGACATTTCTCCCCTTTGCTAAACCAGACGTGCCCGTGGCCAGCATGTGACGCAGCCAGCCCACAGGCCGTGAATTTGACAGCCCTGTTATAGAAATATCAAGACATCTGAATACCTCTTCTAAAGCTTCCATGACTGCTCTACCAAGCAATAGTTTGTAGTATATTTCTTGGCTACTTGTTCCTTTAATATTAATATTTTCCACTTTATCTTCATTAACAATTCTAAGGTTGGTTGGTTGCAAATCTATATTAATAGCTCTTAGTCAATTTGGCAGGAGCACAGGGCTCACTGCTTTGACTCAAATTATAGTAGATTGTTATTTTTGCCATGACAGAATTAAAGCACAGTTATTCCCCAAATAACATTTTCAAAAAAAGCCTGGTCATGTATTATTTCTAGGTATCTACAATAATGCTAACTACATGCTTGTAGGACAGAACTTTAACATTGCCTATCAACCACAACATACCCAAATGCAAGCTTTGATGGCTTTAAAATAAGCTGCATTCTTGTTGTATTTCTTTGGATTATCCATATCTAAGTCAAAAACTGCAAAACTGTTTCTTCTTTGTCAGTTGCTCATTGATTCACTCTCATCTTTCCATTGATGGATTTGTAGAAATGTTTCTGATTAGATAAATTGAAACTGGAGATTCTGCCTACAATTTGCTATTTGAGTATCTGCTGATCTTCTTGGCTATAGCTATTTTTTACTGCTTTATTATTACCAAAGTGTCCTTGGTCTTCCTTGTTTCTAAGGTGATATTTCTTGATTAGGTATTCTTTGGTCTTCCTGTACTTAGCTTTTTTTCCTTCATGTGTTCTAGCTTACAAGTATCTGATCTTAGCTTGCTCACTTTCCAAACTGATTTTCCATTTTGGTAATGCATTGTTTGGCTTTTTGTTGTTGATGATGATGATATTTGTATATTTGTACATATGTTTTTATATGTTTTTTATATGATCTATGTTTTTATTGTGAGCCGCCCCGAGTCCTTAGGGATAAGAGCGGCATAGAAATTAAATTAAAATTAAAATAAATAAAATAAATATTTTTATCCTAAATATTCAGTTATAACTGCAGCTGTTCTGTACCTTATTTAATTTATTTCTTGCAGTGAACTTGTACTAATACTTGATACTGCACTGTTGGCATGTTTTAATCCTTGTGCTAGCTGTTCCTTGGAATAAGCTTCAATGCATATTCTGGGAACTTCTTGAACATTCATCACATTTCTGAAGGAAGTCTGAATTTTCCATTCTCTGTAAGAAAGACTTAGTGTTCTTTTAAAAACCATGATTATAAACGGATTTGTTTATAGTATAGTGCATATTCTCATATTTTTAGTAAATATTCTAAAGCATAATCATAAACCTAATGGAAGAAGCACTGGAATGATTGGCTGCACTTCTTTTCCAGAAAAAAAACATATAAAGAAACCTAAAATTAATACAAATAAGTAAGGATAGAAAGAAATAAGCGTATTTATCTGTTTATCAGAAGCCTGTGTTGTGCAAATTATCAGGTTTACAAAAAAAATAATAAAATCAAAAGATGAAAGATTAGCAATATATCAAATGAACTTTGTGACTGTGTAACATATGGTATTATTTGTAATCTGTACCCTTTTTTCAATAGGTCTCACATTTATTGAATAGATACAGAAGTAATGAAAAATGTATGCAGTGAAAGAAAAAAATGTTTATATTGGGGAAAAAATGTATATGTTCATAATAGTGGTTGCAAATAAAAAAAACACATGCAGGGAGAAGAATATGGTCAAAATAGATACAGGAAGTAATATGTTGTGGGAGGTTTTTTTTGTTATTTAGATTTTGAAGCAGGATTGATAGCTTTTTGCAGCTTTTCTTTCCATGTGTTTTATTCCAAGTAGATTAAAATAATTCCAGTGCTATTCTGCCTTTAGTTGGGCCCCAACCAATTTGCTTCCCACATAATACTGAATAAGTGTAAAATAACAGTCTTAAAAGTTTCTTAAAAGCTTCACACCAAATTAAGTATGGTTACTCAGTAAATAAATTGGCCTACAGCATCAGTGAGCTTATCCTGCGGCTGATCAAACTTTCTGAAAACAGCATGCTCCAAGTAAGTTAACAGCAGAGCTGGCTAATTCATATTCCAGCTACTTCATATAGCAGTGCTTTAAAGACAGTATCCTGAGGGAGGATATACCCACCAGCATGCATTCAAGAATGACTGGTTATAAGAGAGGAAAGGGGCTGTGTAACTTTTGATAATAGTGTAGTAGACAATGGTTCAGCAGCTTAGCTTTCCACCCCTTTAGCACTATGATTTTTCCAGATATGCTTGCTAAAACATGGCTTTACACACAGTTACACAATTCTCCCCTGTTCTTTTCTGCATTTTAGTTTGTAGTTTTTCTGAATTTTAGGTTCCAGTCAGTGAACACAGTATCTTCTTGATTGTTTCAGCCTCACTGAGATCTCCCCCCACATGTATGTGTGTGAAGACGGACAAAGAAACCATTTTGCCTTTACTAGTACAATAACTTCATACTGTAGAAGAGTATCAAATCAGTTTTTGCCACTTCTTATTTTTCTGTTAGGCTCTGCAAAGATGGACATAAAGTTAAATCCATTGTTTCATTCAATAATTTTCTCTGCAGAGACATCAAGAGCATTGCAATTGATGGGAATGGCTATTACCATAAACAAAAGCCACATAGGCAGTATGCAGACTTTTGTGACTATTTTAAGTTTCTATGTTATGCATAATTACTTCTTGCTCTTGATTCTTCGGTGTTCATCAGTCCAGAAAAACCCATTTTGTCTGTCCTAAAATATGTGCAACTGTCAATTGACAAGTTACTCATTACTATATTTAGATGGCTTAGTAATTTGCAACATCTATCATATGATGACTCAATAAAAGAATTGTGCCACTTTCTTTTCCATACTGATAACCCTTTTCATATCTGGATTGTTGTGAAAGGTATTTGTCATTATTTGCTAGTTTGGGCAGAAGATTTGCTTCACATATGTACTGCTTTCATTTTTAATAATTGTAAATCACACAGATAATTTTGTTATGAGCTTCTATATAAGCTTCACAATCAGCAGACTTTTGACAGAAGGACTTTTTTAATGCTGAATCTAGGAAAAGTAAAGAATAGTAAATGTTACAAAAATAGCATTTCTACAACATGAAATCTACTTATGAATATTTAAGATAATATAAAATAGCAGAGTAAATTGCAAAAAGAATTTATGCAGGCACAGAAATTGTTTTAGCTTCCACGTTTCAAATTAGCTGCACATTTTCCTTTTATTGAGTTTGATATTAGCACTGAATTTCCCCATTTTTCTATTTCTGGTCACAAACTAAATCTCAACAATTTTACATGCTGTTTTATTATGACTGAATTTCTGCTGTAGCAAAAACACACCTTTAATAAAATGGGGTCTCCAAATCAAAAAGACTTTTAAGCATAAGTATATAATACAGAATAAAGCAATTTAGGTTGAATTTGGTTTTATATGCTTCAACATTCTTATTTTATTATTTATTTTATTTTATTTATTTATCAAGTATGTATTAGATAATATATATAAGCATGAATTGAATACATAAAATGAATACAATTAAAGGCAACATTAGTACAGGGACTGTAGGGATGCTGGTGCTCTTATGCACACCCCTTACAGACCTCTTAGGAATGAGGTGAGGTCAACAGTAGACAGTCTTAGGTTAAAATTTTGGGGGTTTGGGGATGAAACCAGAGAGTCAGGTAGTGCATTCCAGGCATTGACCTGGAAGTCATATTTTCTGCAGTCGAGTTTGGAGCGGTTCACTTTAATTTTGTAGTTCTAAATTTTCTAAGCCCAGAATTTGAAGTTTGGTGGCATAAGGTATTTTGTTGCGAGCAGAGGAGTGGCGGACTATTCTTGTGAAATATTTCTGGACATGTTCAATTGTATTAAGAATAGAATAGAATAGAATTCTATTAATTGTATTGTATTAATGTATTAATACAATTGTATTAATGTCTGATATGCAGTGTGGATTCCAGACAGATGAGCTGTATTCGAGAATTGGTATAGCAAATGTTTTGTATGCTCTGGTTAGTAGTGTAATATTACACTAATATTAGAACAATTAATCCGGTGGAGCTATTTGCCTTCAGTAGTTATAGGTTGCTCCATTGCTGGATGCTTTTAACAAGAGATTGGACAGCCATTGGTCTAAAATGGTATAGGGTCTCTACTTGAGCAGGGGTTCGGACTAGAAGACCTCCAAGGTCCCTTCCAACTCATTCTGATATTTAAAGCCTACATTGGGCAGAGGGGCGAAGTCTTATAATACACTGACCCATTAACTCATTACCAAGACTGGTTTGCTTAATGGGCTGTGCTAAAATGTGGTTGCTCAGTTTGTGCAGTTCTTGCCTGATCTTTTTGTGGTCTTGGAACCCTCTTCAATAGGCCTTTTGAAAATGGATGAGCTCATTTCCTTCATAATGAGGAGGGGAAGCACAAATGTAGTGTAAAGCCTACAATTAGAATAGCATAGGTAAAAAGACAACTGTCCAAACTTCTACAAAATCATCTGCATTTTTTGGTATTTGTTTCAGGTTTTCCTAAGTGACTTGTACAACTTTAGATATTTTGAAAATATTTTTTTCTGAGTGTGTTCCATCCTTAAATGTTTCCAGGACTTCTGTTATGTCGACACATTTTTGTGAAAAGATTCAATGTCTTCCTTTATATGAACTTGGGGAAAAGTATAACAAGAAGATGCTGAAGATATGGCTGAAAGACATGGGGCTTTGCTACTTCCTCTAAGTCTCAAAAAGTAAACTTGGACATTTCAGGAAAATTAAAAGGAAACCAAGTCCATGTTATTTTGCATTAAAGAAGCAACTCCTGGAAACTTATAGCCAGAATAAGCAAACAGAAGACTAATGTGCATTAGGAGTGTTGGTAGGTAATGCAGGGATGAAAAATTATTGTGAGCTCCAAAATATATGCAATAATTGTCTTTCTGTCTAAAGAGTACATAAATTGTATCTGCTGAATATGCAAACTTTTTTGCTTATTGGAACAGACAGTAAAGGACATTAAAGAGTTGTTACATTGTATTGCATTAAGGAATATGTTAAACTAGGTCAAAAACATTGTAGGAGACACTGGGCGTGCCAATGACGTAACATTGCCTGTTACTTCCTTGCCATCTTCAAATGATACACTCAAAAGTAGAATTGAATCTCTGGATAGCAGATGAAGGTAGTCTTTCTGAAGCTGTAGAATAAACCCCAAGAATTGCTTTGAGAAAGAAGAGACATATCATGGTATTGCCTGATTCCTTGATATGGGAAAGCTATATGCAGACTTGCTGTAATGAGACTTTCTTTTTGGTTCATGTGGGGACAATCAACCAATTAGAATAGATCTGGAAGGGACATTGGAGGTCTTATAGTCGAACCCCCTGTTCAAACAGGAGACCCAATACCAGTGATGGCGGTATTTATCAGTGCACACATGCATCTGGGTTGCAACCCGGAGGAGCTGCCCAGGGTGCATGTGGGCACCCGAAAATGAATTTCCGTTTTCTGGTGCACGCATGCCCACCAGCCTTCTGGGTTTCTGGTGCACAAGCATGTGTGACATTCAACTGGCCAGTACGCATAATCATGCAGGAAAACGGTTTCTGGCACTGCCGCATGCACAAAGGCCAGCTAATCGTTGTGCATGCATGTGCACTAGAAACCCAGAAAAGGAACGGGTGACGCCCGTGTGCCAGTTGACATGGCTCCATGTGCCACTTCGGGCATGTGTGCCATAGGCTCGCCATCATGGCCCTATACCATTTCAGACAAGTGATTGTAGTCTCTTTTTAAAACCTCCAGTGATGAAGCACCTACAACTTCTGAAGGCAAGCCATTTCACTGGTTAATTGTCCTCACTGTTAAGTAATTTCTCCTTAGTTCAGGTTGCTTCTCTCCTTGATTAGTTTCCATCCATTGTTTCTTGTCCTGCCTACAGGTGGTTTATTAAATAAGTTGACTCTCTCCTCTCTGTGGTGACCCTGAGATATTCGAACACTGCTATCATGTCACCCCTAGTCCTTCTTTTCATCAGACTAGTCACTAGACATACCCAGTTCCACCAACCGTTCTTTATATGTTTTAGCCTCCAGACCCCTAATTGTCCTTGTTACTCTTCTCTCTACTTTTTCTAGAGTCTCAACATTTTTTTTTACGTTGTGGTGACCAAAACTGAATGCAGTATTCCAAATATGGCCTTACCAAGGCATTATAAAGTGGTATTAACACTTCACGTGATCTTGATTCTATCCCTCCATTAATGCAGCCTAAGGTTGCATTGGCTTTTTTGGCAGCTGCAGCATGCTGCTGGTTCATATATAAGTGATTGTCCACTAGGACTCCAAGATCCCTCTCACAATTACTACTATTGACCCAGGTATTAGCAAAGTGTAGCTGGACCTCAGCAAAGTCTTTAACAGACTGCTTCATATTTTTACTTAATAAAATGGTAAAATATGGGCTGCAGATGGGGTCACATCATGAATGGCTCCACTGCAGCTTGAGCAGAAGTGTGGAGTGCTATAGTGTGGTGTCCTGGACCCTGTGCTGTTCAGCATTTTTGTCAATGATTGGATGAAACAGTTGAAGCTCCACTTGTAAAGTTTGCATATGATGCAAAATTAGAAGTGGTGGCCAGTACTTCAGATAAGAGAGAAAGTTCCAGAAGACCTACAGAAGAACAGTGAATTGAGATGAATAGCTTGAGGGGGGAGATATATAAAGCTCAAGCATTGGATGTGGGAAACCTGGCTTGGCAATAATACACATGAGAAGGAACTGTCTGTCCTTGTTGGTCAGTGAGACAGGCTGCCACATGAAGTAGCGAATTTTCCTTTGCTAAAGATATTCAGAGAACTACCGTATTTTTTGGAGTATAAGATGCACCTAGTTAGAGGTTGAAAACAAGAAAAAAAGTATTCTGAACCAAATGGTGTAGTAAAATATTATTTAATAAAATACCAGTAT
>JANHFM010007302.1:159970-172340 GCA_032468115.1 Grayia smithii
GGAGATAGGGCAGCATATAAATGCGATAAATAAATAAATAAATAAATAAATAAATAAATAAATAAATAAATAAATAACAAATGACATAAACAGTAAATAAATTGATCTAACTCAGGGGTCAGGAAACTGCAGCTCTGCAGCCACATGTTGCTCTTTCACCCCTCTGCTGCGGCTTCTGGTCACTAAAAATATGTGTCACAACCACCAATGTGTGACACGCACCAGCACACAATTTATTGAGCTTTTCAACCCACAGTAGGCCAACCATGGATAAATCCAAGTAAAGAAAAGTTTCAGAAGAAAACAATGTTTAATTCAACTACATATGATAGTTTTGTAGCCGCTCAAAAAATAGTCAGGCACAGGAAGAGTTTTGTGACTCCCGGTGTTTTCTTTTCTGTGGGAAATGGAACCAAATGGCTCTTTGAGTGTTTAAGATTGCAGACCCCTGATCTAACTCCTATATGAAAGATAGATTACGAGTGCAAATTAAAATATGGAAAAATAAGGCAAGGGAATACCTTTCAGCTCTAGATAGATTCAAATTGCCAGGTCCTGATCCATAGTGGGATTCACTTACCTTTGCTACCGGTTCGCAAATGTGAGCATGCGTAGTCCTTAATGGAACTACATCCACATGGAGGAAAGTAAATCTAAATGTCTAATTTTTTCTTGATTTATTTTCAGTCCTCAATCACTAATACGGTATTCTGCCTACAAATAACATGCACATTTGTGCATAGTTTCATTTCCAACTAGCATATTATTACCTAATATCTTCTAATATCAGCAAATATTTCTTATTTAATAAATAACTTTATTAATTGTTTGATTAACTGTAAATAAATGTATTTAACCACAAGTAAATTAAACTTCTAGGACGATATCATTTATACTTTTCTTATTCCCTACATAATATTCAACCATACACCAAATATTCCCCTTTATGCCATTTATCCTTTACTTCTGGACGGTAAAATTCTTATTGCATTTAGAAATTATCCTTCAATTCCATTTTTATATAAAACATTCAACATTTCAGGCATTTTCACCATTATATATTTTTTAAATCAGCAAGATACAATAAATTTATTTTTCAATATTTATACATTTTTCAATGACTTGTGGAACTGCAAATAGCTAGTGGGCACTTTGCCAGTATGCTTTGCTAAATATTCTTCATTGTCATCATTAGTATCTTTTCAATGGGAATTCTAAGCACACTTAACAATCCCCTTTTAGTTTTGCAATTATTCTTGTTGTCTGTCCCTTTGTATCAATCAATGTAATGATCATTTTTGTCAAGCATGAGAATGAATTCTGTCTTCACACATGTTGAACAAGCAATTCAGCCATCCCATAAGCAAAGCAGATCCACAACTTCCATTTATGTTGTCACTTGACCTGCCAGTTACATTGTCACTTGAACTACACATATTTCTCTGTCTCATTTCTTTGTCAACCATTGTCTTCTATTTTGATTCACACATCTATAGTTTCTTTCATTCCACCAAGCTTCCTTCTTTCATATTTCCCATTAACCTAATCCCATTAGCCTACATTAGTCTAACCCTTTCAGCATTTTTCATAAGAATCTCCAAATTTTAACAATGAATTATAAAACCAATAATTATTTTATATTAATTTATTGTAATGGAATACATATGTGACCTTGTGAAATAAGAGAAGAAATGCTGCCCAGGAAACGATCAGACAAGGAGGGCAAGAGGCCATGTTCACTAAACAGAGAAATAAATTAAGGAAGTCTCAGCTCTTCTGCCAGTCCTCAGCAGCTTCTGAGCCAGGAACGTTGAAATAATCACAAAATGCTGAACTCTGCTGCAAACCACAGTTTAATGGAAGGTCCAGAGACAGGCAGCAAAGAAAACCGAGCCTGAACGGGTTTAAAGTTGTCGCTGAGAGCAGCTGCCTCTCAGCGCCTTTTATACATGCCTTCCCCTTCACACTTTTTGAATTTGGCGCGCTGGCCACCAGCTGGGGTTCGGTGCGCCTGCATGACGTCACCTGCCTGCCACTGTAGCTTGCGGCCAGCATGACCTCATGGAGCACTATAACCTTTCCACTGAAGTACCTATTTATTTACTTTCTGCTAGGTTGGCAGGAGATGGAGCAAGGATAAGAGCTCTCATTGTTGCGTGGTTCATGGGTCTTGTACCTGGGCTACTAGCTTTCCAGCCAACAAGTTCAGCATCTTAACCAATGAGCCACCACAGTACCCTGACCTAGACAGAATCAATTATATTTTCTGGTATACATTACCCTTTTCATTTAATAACCAACTCCACAGTTCCATTTCCATGCATATATTCATCAATTTCACTCAAGATCAGACTATTTACACTCAAATTGCAGTTCTCCTGATTGATTAATGGGAAATTGCAATAACATTGTAGAAGTTATTGTTCTAATTTACCATCCAAAAACAAACCAAAAAACATTAAAAATATAAAACAGTTATACTATAATCATAAATACATATGTTATATGAACCCCTCCCCCCAAATTTAAGCACAAAATTATGAAGAAAGCACTAACTGATTTTCATATGTAGTTATTTATGATGGTTGCCGTATCCTGGGGATCATGTGTTCATCTTTTGCAATCTTCTGACAAGCAAAGTCAATGGGAAAGTCAGATTCACTTAACAACCATGTTACTAATTTAACAACTGCAGTGACTCACTTAACAACTGTGGCAAAAAAGGTCATAAAATGGAACAAAACTCACGTAACAACTGCCTCAGCAACAGAAATTTGGGCTCAGTTGTGGTCCTAAACAGAACTACCTGTATAGAGTAGACATTTTAATACACATTGGATATGGATGTCATCTTCATCCCTTAACATATTTATTTATCAAATTAATATATCTAAATATGATTTTCATATAGAAAATGGAAATATAAAATATATATTCCAGTTGTTTCCCTGGTGGCTAGTACATCAATTCGTGCCAGAGAGATAATATTTATTAGACATTATACAGTTATTTAGATATATGTACTGTATATCATTTGATGTTTTTTCCACTGACAAAACTGGGATTTTATACAAAACATAGACATACTTGCAGAATGTTTCTAAATGCTCATCTGAATCTTCCTGATTGTACCGATGCAGTTTGAGCTTTATCACAGACATTCCAGTTTGCCTCACAGAACCACAGAAGCAGTTTGAAGAAATTAAATTTTACTTATGGTTTTGAAGAAACTGATAGCAGCTTTTAGTCTCCAAATGCCTCAGGAGAACAAAGATCAATAAATTTAGTGAATAATACAAGACAAAGTGAAATTGGTAGTTATTTTCCTTCTTTAAGTCCTGCAATAATGGTTCAGGAATTATTATAAAACACTGGACTAAATAAAAGGGCCTCATTATTTAAACCCCATGAAGAATAAATTAATTATTTACATTTTATGGGTTAAAAGTTTACAGGAAGTAAGAACATTTTGTTAAATCTTATTTAGGTCTTAACATTTGTTATGAACTTGAATTGCACAGCTGTCTTAATGTTTTGGCAATTAAAGCTCAAAGCATTATTTACTAAGCATACATATTGCTCTGGTGGATAGGCATAAAACGCTAAACACTGTTTCCAACATTTTTTTCTCATGCTTAAAAGTAATATTCCTACCTACTACATGTTGGATATAGAGGACAATAATTTTCATAACAATTGACAAATTGGAAATTTTGAGTATTTCAAAGAACCGGTAGTAAAAATTCTGACTGTCCCCATCAATTTTCTGCCTCCCAAGTCCCAACTAATCCCAAGCCATGCCATGCTCACCAAGCCGCACCCACAGAACCAATAGTAAAAAATTTTGAAACCCACCACTGGTCACAGTCACCCAGCTACTTTCCTGTGCTTTCTTCCCAACCAGTATACTGTCAAGTTTTAGACCAGCATGATTACCTGCTGGCTACTGGTTAGATACTATATACTCAGAACAAAGTTCTGCTGTGCTTCTGCTACCTGTACAATTTTAACACCCAACTTCATAAGGACAATGATTGAATGTTCCATTAATGGAAATTTCAGTGCTGCCCATAACCATCCAAGATGTAAAAAGTATTCTTCAATTAGCATGCGTATCACTGTTTATTCCAAGCATGTGTTTTTTCTTCTTTTTTTTAACATCCTCTTCAATTCATCTCTTTTTAAAATTATAATTGCTTTCAAATAATGGTTCAACTCTTTGATCTGTTAACCACTGGATGGCAGCAAATCTTTAACATGTTTTAGTGTCTCTTGGCTGACATCTAATGATCTTCAGATCTGTACAGCCACTACATATGTTCCAGAAGAACTGAAAATTGAAAAAGGAAGATAACTGGAGGAATCACTCTATGGCTTTGGTGAAATATAAAATTTGTTACTACCAGTTCTGTGGACGTGGTTTGCTGGGGGGGTTTAATATGACTGGGTGGGTGTGGTCAACTTTTTTTCTTTGCTTTTTTAAAGCATTTTTTATAACTTATTTGCCCATATAGGTTGTAAAAAAGGCTTTTTTAAAAAAAGCTCTGACAATCACAGCTGTGCCTTGTGATCGTCAGAGCCTTTTTTTACCTTTTAAAAACATTTCTTTTACAACCTATTCTGCCAACCTATTTGGCAGAATAGGCTGTAAAAATGCTTTTAAAAGTGAAAAAAGGTTCTGACGATCACAGCTGAGTTACTCGATCGTCAGAGCCTCTTTTTTTACTTTTAAAAGCAGGAAGTAGACATCGCTACCAGTTTTCCGAACCACCTGCCACAATCGCTACCAGATTGCCCAAAACGGGAGCATTTCACCCCTGCTCTATGAGAGATATAAAAAGGTCAGTCAGAACAGAAGGCACCTTCCAATGGTGAAATCCCATTTTTTTTACTACCAGTTCTTTGGGCATGGCTTGTTGGTGTGGTGTGGCTTGGTGGGTGTGGTTTGGTGGGAGTGACAGAAGGATACTGCAAAATCCCCATTCCCTCTCCACTCCTGGGGAAAAGATATTGCAAAATCTCCATATCCACCCCACTCTGGGATGAGCCAGAGGTTGTATTTTCCAGTTCTCCAAACTACTCAAAATTTCCACTACCGGTTCTCTAGAACCTGTCAGAACCTGCTGGATTTCACCCCTGGGACCTTCGAGATTTTTTTCCAAAACCCTGCTGAAACATGACATTCTATACCATTTCAGACAAGTGACTGCCCAGTTTCTTCTATAAAACTTCCAGTGATGAAACACCCACAATTTTTGATGGCAAACTGTTCCACTGGTTAATTGTTTTCAATGTTAGATAGTTTTTTCTTAATTCCAGGTTGCTTCTTTCCTTGATTATTTTCCATCCATTGTTTCTTGCCTGTCCTCTGGTGCTTTGGAAAATAAGTTGATTCTCTCTTCTTTGTGGCAACCTCTCAAATACTGGAATACTACTATCATGTCCCTCATAATCCTTCTGTTCTTTAGACTATCCAAATCCTGCAACCGTCCTTCATATGTTTTTGTTTCCAGGCCTTTAATCATCTTAGTTGCTCTTTCTGCACCTTTTCCAAAGTCTCGACATCTTTTTTGTAATGTGGTGACCAAAACTGGATGCAATATACCTTTAACATGATCAAATATCTGCCTATCCTAAGCCTTGGGATGATCTTGATAGGTAACCACCTAAAATGCCAACTCCAAGGCAAATTTCTATGCAATCAACAAAAATAATTTGTTGGAGGTGTCAGTCTCCTTCATACCCTATAAAGGACAAAAAAGGTTAAAATAGCTTTTTTAATATATAGAACATTTCGTGAATGGGACAAATAACCCACATAAAGCTTGAATATAAATAAAGTAAGCATTCCTTGAAAATGAATTATTTATTTCTTTTTAATAATAAACAGAATTTATTTCTGTTAAAATACAAAAGTTTTTACAAATGTGCTTCCATTTAAAAATATTTTTATTTTAAATAAAATAATATTTTAAAATATATTTTAAATCACATATAACAATATTATCCAATGTCTAATATGTATATATTTAAACCTGCTGTTGCTAAAACATATGTTGAGATAGATCTTGGAGTTCCAAAAATAATGTCAAAATGGTTTTAGAAATAATAGGTTTTTATTTACTCATAGGTATTGCATTGCAAAAAAAAACCCTTTAAGGTGTGCTATATTGAAACCTTTTTATACACCATATCAAAAGATAGAAAGATAAAATGTAATGAATTCATTCACTTATTCATCATATTTCTACACTGTCCATCTCACCTAAATGACGTTTGAATACCTGAAATCTGAAGTAATATGCTTGAACTTGTACTGGGAAAATCATGTTTGATTGGCTTCTATTATAATGTCATTTATTTTTGTATTTATTTTTATCACATTTTTAAATAGCCCATCTCCTTCAAATTATTGCTAACGAAGTCCACTTGAAGATTTTTGAAGTACAAAAGTCTGAGTTGAAGCTTAGTTTTCTTTCTCTCATTTTTTGAGTCAGACAAATATGAAAAGACAGAGTGTTTGAACTGCGGATATCTATTCAGTCTTCAGCCTACAAAAGAATTGGTGCAGCAGAAAAAGCAAGGAACAGAGTTTCAAAAGACTATCAAAAGACTAGCACGTCTACTATGTGCTCAGTGATTTCTGATAGGTAAAAACCAGCAATGGCTGACAACTATGGCCACAATTACCAGCAATTTCGTCACAAAAGAAGGATAATGCAACAAGCAGTGCCCTTCACCCCTTGTGATAGAAGTATTGCAACAAGGCTCCAAATAATCAGAAGAGCAGAGGAAACAAATACAGATATTCATTGAATAATCCACAGTTCTCTGAACTGTGCAAGAGAATGGAAAGACTCAGAAAGAATATTATTCATACAATGAAATTGAATGCAAGTCAGCATTACACTACTGGATGGATTTTATTTATGGTTTTTTTAACTGTGTATATATGTGTGAGACAGGAATTAAAATATCATTTGTGCCATTATTGTATCCGTGTTAACATAATACTTAGACAAAACAGTGCTATTAAGTTATCCTGTGCCTCTGTATATATATTGTTGAGAATTCTAAGAGAATCATATATAGTGATCACATAAAAGTGTAATAGATTCTCCGGCATTGAGTGTCAGGGAACATATGCATTTGCCATTCAGGGCAGTTGCATAGGTGTTATATTTCTGCAAATGTAACATTCTGGCTAGGGGACATTTAAACAGCAAAGCACAGAAGTGGAAGTCAGATCAACCAATCAGCATGCAGGATGCACACTTCCATACAATGCACAATTGGGATTTGTGTGCATGTCAGCCCATCTGCAGCCATATGCAACCTAAGCTTATTAATCAACATCTTTGTAACATAGCTATGTGGCAAGGCCTACATACTACTGTGGGCACCCTAAATTAAGCTTAAGGTGATGTCATGTGGTTATGCAGTCTGCTGATTTAACAACTGAAAGTAGTACCAAAAAAAATTGCAAAATACTTTTGTGAAAAGAAAGTGTTAATCACCCCACCCAATTTTTGTTTCTTATATTACAATGTTAGAACATTTTTAATGGGGGGGAGGGGGCAAGGATAGTCAAATTGACTTTGAACTTCATAAATTTTAAAGTGTATTTTATAATCTTACTACAGAAGAAACTGCCCTGCCAATCATGAATTAGTTTTCTAGCCCCAAATTCTATGTATGTATGTGTGTGTATTTATTTTTCTGTTTTGTTTCTTGCCAAAAAGGCATAAGTGGGGCTATTAATAGCCAACTTTGTTTTACTTTGCCTGATATCCAAAAGAAAAGAAAATTTTGAAATTGGATTTTTGGGAAAGAACCTGTAAACGTGCAGTCTAAATCTTTGGTAAGAATTGTTTGGTTAAAAAAAAAGTTTAACTTCCTTTCTGTATTTCATGATGCATTTCTAAGGGAAAACATTCTTTATAGTCTGTAGACTCTAGTGGTCCACCATAAAATTGCTGCAGCTGAAAAACTTCTGTCATTTGGGCAGAAACATACCTCAATATATCTCAACAGAAAACATGGTAAGCCTTGACTATAACAATGGTCAGGGGAAAAAAAACAGCATGTAATTCATGTTTTAAATAATGATGCTGTATCTAAGATGATAATTGATCAATAATAGTTGAGAAAAAGAAAAAGGCTCATTTTATTTAATTCATGCAGAGGGACAATATTATTCAAGTTATTTGCCATCCTTCTTATGAGTGGACGAAAAGGATCAGACACACTACATTAAAAATAAACATGTTTTGGGTGGGAGACTCCACAATTGAAATAGAATTTTTTGAGCACTATTATTTAAAAGTTTTTCTTCAGCTTAGCATTAATTACTATTCTAATATTATGGTTAGCACAACATTTGCCTTAATATAAGTGACTCCCTCCTTCTCTATATATATGTGTGTGTGTGTGTGTGTGTGTGTGTGTGTGTGTAGTGGTACTTATATTAAGGCATTTTTTTATTATTCATAAATAAAACTTTGAAGGACAGCATGCAATCAAGACAATTCTGCTAGTGATGGATAAAAAGTTGGAAAAATTTGATTGGTTTTTGTTCTTATATATGATGAGAATGCAACAAACCTTTATATGTTCATGGTGAAAAGACAGGACAACACTTACAATGGAAGAATGCAGTAGAGGGTTTCACTTACCTTTGCTATTGGTTTGGAACTGCATGTGCAGAGCATCCGTGATGACGTCCAGGCAGGTGGACAGAGCCTCCTGAACCGGGGTAAACTGGTAGAAACCCACCACTGGAAGAATGGTTGATAAAGCTGATGGATCTGGCTATGATGACAAAACTGAAGGCTTTGATTAGAGAAAAAGCATTGAAAGACCCTTTTGGGTTTTTTGCACATACAGAAAAAATATGAAACTATGAAAGATGGGTTTGTGGACTAATAATATTCAAAGATAATTTTTAAAAATGGATGCTATGTTGTAAGCATAGAGCAAAAGTTGAATGTAAATTTTATTTATACCTGCCATAAAAGAAATTCAAAATCTTTTTTGTTTGTTTTTCTGCTTCTTTCTACATATTTTTTATTTAGCTGCATTTCTATCTGTTATTTCTTTCTCTACTCTTTCTTCTTTTCTTTTCAGTTTGTTGATTATTAATGTTTTTGTTTTATCTTTAAAATTTAATGAATTATTTTATATTTTAAATGTTAATAAAGAATATAAATGGCTATAAAGATCCATTTGCAATTATTTCCAAATGCTGTGGTAAAATTATAAGTACTCTGAAAGATATTTTTTATCTACAGTTGAGCATGGATTATAAATTGTACTATTAGATTATTTGATGTTACTTAAAAGAATATGAAAAATATGTGTGTTCTTTGTGTTCTCTTCTATAATAAATGCCTTTGAAGTTGCCCCAACACATTAATTTATTTGTTTACCACTTCTTCACTAACATTATCTTCCATTTAAATCATATGAATGATCAATATGGTTTACAGGAAGAAAAAGAATATTGATGTTTTTGGCCAATATTTCTGTAATATGATCCTTACAAATAGAATTTGATTAAGGCAATATTATTATGAATGATTGTCTATCTAACTCTAAATACTATGAAACAATATTAGTAACTGCTCTTTACATGAAGCCTCCTATTTTCCACATTTTTTGCATTTTATTGCATTTTTATTGCAAATTATTAAATTTCTTTTAGCATTACCAAGGGAAATACTTTACAAAGGCACTGCTATTCCATGTTACTGTGAAAAGCAAAAGTCAGTTCCATATTAGAGAATTAATACACAAGCATATGTAATATAATACAGATCTAGATACAATCCCTTTTTTAAAGGTATTGATGGGTATTTAGTTTAGAGTGAGGAAGCCTTGCCTTAAATTGCATTTAAGAGCATTTTAAAAGTTTTAGGTAAAAAAGCAAATGGCAAAAGGCTTTCTCCTCTCCAAATTATTTTGACATGTCAGAAAAAAAAACAACCAAATGCTTCTCCCTAATCCTAACAACAAAATATAACATTAATCAATCAAATAATTGTTCCTTGGCTACCTTTTTCACAAAAAGAAAATTTAACTACCTCAGGCAATCACCTTTTGTTATTTAAGATAAGTTGATTCTATCTTTCAACCAAAGGTCTTGACCAGAAAAAGAGACAAAAAGAAGTTACAAATAATGGTCAAAATGACAATAATCATAATAGTTTAAGAGCTGGAGTATTCAAAGATGTCTTACAAAGATAACAAGTATTTTCAATTTAGGGTTAGTTCTTTAAGGTACATGAATGAAAATTAGAGCGTTATCCCCCCCCCCCTCAATAAACTGTTCTCCCATCCAGTGCATGAAATGAAAATCTTCTAAGTGTTCATTGTTTTGTTTATATGTTTATATGGACGTAAGAAAAAAAAAACCCACATGCCGCTGATTTTCAGTAAAACTCTTGCTCTTGCTCCAACCTATGTGAACCAAGCGGTATTTAGCATGATGAACTTCTGTACTTGAGTTATTCAATTATCTGGATTGTATTTCTCACAAATACTGCATGAGGCTGCTATCTGCCCCGCTGATCTACTCCCCTTGTTGTTGGCTATTATTGAATGATAAAAGCTTCTAGGTGAGCTTCTGCATTGTTGCTGACAGGATGAAGGGAAGCAGAAGCAAAGTATAGCTCAGGATATTGTAAGCAAATGTGGCTCATAAGAGCCAATAATGCATACGACCCTGTTCCTTTTCAAGTATGCAATGTTACAGGGAGAAGAGGAGGAGTGGAAAGAAAAATTGAAAGGCAAAAGAAAAGAAAAAAAGGAAACAAAATTCATTTGAATAGAATTTTCACAAAAGTATTCATTATATTGCTGCACATTTTTGTATCCTTGCAAGCTGTTCTTACCACTATCACATCCATATAGCAACTGATGTTACAGTATCTATTAAACTTTTCACCCATTTTTTTCAGGTTCTCCTCAATTCATCCATCCATCTCTGTTCCCATTTACTCCTATTTCCTTTCTATATTTTATATTTCTATTTTTTGTGATTTCACCTTTACATCTTTCTATTTCTATTTATGATCGATCTAATTCAATATCATTGTTTAATCTTGATCACTAACCTTTGTATTCAACTCACATTCACTCTGACTCATTCAGTCTTATTTATCTCTTCTAGTTTTATCACAAAGGTTTCTTAAGCATCCCACTTCCACTGCATTCAGCTTACTTTTTTGTTTCCTCTGACTTACTGCACCCAAGACTCATTTTAAAAGCTGAGCAAAAGCATGCTGTTAAACAATGACATTTTTACTTCTTTTGATAAACAACAAGCCACATAATACCCACTATCTTTCTGCCAGCATTTACACCTTTAAATTTCTCAATCCATTTTCTCACCTTCAGTAAATATTCTATCAAATATATCTATGGTTTTTTTTCACCATTTTTATATAGTGGGAAATAATATAATTTGCCAAAACAATTGGAAAGGATCCAAACAATCATACTAATGAATACTTATTGGATACTGTTTTTGGAACAAAAAGCCCAATGCGAGGTGTTGCTATGAATATACAGTATATATATTACACATATATACTATGTAAGACATTTGCAGAAACACCTTTGACAGTGACATAGGTTGTTGCTTGGTAACAGTGAGATAGCTATTTCCTGATGAGCCCCTAAATCCTGACTGTGAAGATACAATAAAAAGTCCTTTGGTATGTAATTTTTATCCTTCATTAGGGAGGCTGCGTGATAAAAAATGTGCAGGCCATTTAATAGCCTTCAGGTGCTTGGTCTCTTAGGAAAAGGGAGCCATTCTCAAGATTGATGAATGAGGCCTTGAACTTTCACTCTTATCCAGTTATACAATTATGTCCTATACTTTGTTTCAGAAAAAGAAATTAATGTGATAACATAAAATAATTATATCAATGAAACTTATCTATGGACCGTGTCTAATATAAATGTATTTGATTAAATCAAGCTTACAGTATATCTGTTTGTAAATAAAACATTTCAAGACCCAAACAATATGCTTAAGCAAAATAAGCTCTAACACGTTTCCCTATATACAACTTGGAATCATTCATTCCAGTTTCTCAATTAAATACAGTTACCTGGTTTTAGGAAGGAGCAAAGCAGTCTTGAAAAACCTTGTTGAAAAAACTTCAGGGATTACAATACAATTTATTATTACAGTCTTAGACCAAAACAAATAAAAGCACTCAGTATATATACACTTAAAAACTTATACTAGCATCTTCTGCGCATGCGCGGCAATGGACGCTCCAGTTTGAACCGCGGCGCGATTTGGGGGACTTTATGGGCTAAGGGGGCGTAATTGGGGGCCGTTTGGCATCGTCGGCCC
>JANHFM010007302.1:182709-200087 GCA_032468115.1 Grayia smithii
AAGGGTCATTCGACCCCCAAAGGGGTCCTGACCCACAGGGTGAGAACCACTGCTCTAGATACAGGTAGTCCTCAACTTACAACAGTTCATTTAGTGACCATTTGAAGTTACAATGGCACTGAAAAAAGGAAGCTTTGACCATTTTTCACAGTAACAACCTTTGTAGATCTGCATGATCACGTGATCAAAATTCAGATGCTTGGCAACTGTTTCATACTTATGACCATTGCAGTGTCCTGGGGTCCTGTGATCACCATCTGGAGTCATGTGACCTTGATCTTTCATGACCTTCTGACCAGCAAAGTCAAAGGGGAAGCCAGATTCACTTAACAACTGTGTTACTAATTTAACAACCGCAGTGATTCACTTAACAACAGTAGCCAGAAAAGTCATAAAATGGGGCAAAACTCACTTAACAAATTTTTCACTTAGCAACATAAATTTTGGGTTTAATTCTGGTCGTAAGTTGAGGACTACCTGTATTGTTTTCCAACATCTTAAGTATTTATGCATTTGAAGATTATTCTGGAGGGTTCAGTCAGGAAAAGAGACTAGAACATATCCTGAAAGGTAGAGACTAGCTCATTCCCAATTCATTCTCAATTCAGTTTCTCATTGTTTCCTTGTTTTAAAATGTTTCTTAACAATTTGTAAACATCCAAAATTGATGGGAATTGGAAAGCTCCATAATAATAACAAACAATAATATAAAGACCTGTAAATAGAAGTAGAATGAGTGTGGCAAAACAAAGATGTTACCAATAATAATAGGTGAACCACTTGAACATCATAGGTGTTGATCAATCACCATCAGTCAATTGCAAAAGGCAGCTTTACTGAGAACAGCTTGCATCCTGCAACAATACTTAACACCATCAAAGAACAACATCTGCCTAGCCCAGGTCCTTAGGAAGGAAGGACTCAATAGGTAGATAATAATGGCAAATCCAATCTAAACATCTGGCTGACTGGGCGACCAACCATAATAATTCCTTATTCTGCAACAGGGGATCCATAGGCAGCATCAGTACCCATTGGGTACTAACTAACCTGTTGTGTACTATAAGTACCCAATAGATGCTATCTCCTCTTTTAGCACCTAGGATGGTTTCCCTGTATGTGTTTCTGCGTATAAACCAAGCACACACACTTGGGGAAGGAACTGCTACCAAAGGAAGGGCAAGTGACTGTGATAATTCTGGGTCAAACTTGGATCAACGTCCCGCCCTCCCCAGTCCAGTCTTTTCTGGGCCAGAGAAAATCATTTTGTGTGCTTGATATAGCTGATTGGCTGCCACATAGCCATTCCTGTATAAAGCCATTTAAATAAACAGAACATCTAAATCTGCCCACCGGCTGGCACCGAAGTGAAATAGGAGGCTGGTGGCAGACCTGGAAGCCATTGGATTGAATCAAGGAGCCCAGATCCCCCTCACCCCATGCCACCGGCTGGGTTACAAAGATGATGCTAGAGAGGGAAGAGGCCTGATTCTCATCAGTGTGGAGGCAGCTGTTCCTGAGGCTTCATCTCTAGCCAAACCCGCCGCCTCCTCTTGGCTCAGCCTTCAAAGCTTGAAAGGGAGGTCAGATCCTGTAGCAGACAAGCAAAATGGGAAAAGATTAGAGCCATGCATTGGCTGCCATTGGTATTAACACCGCCTGAGGAATATTAGATTTGCAGCCCCTCCTGGGGGTCCTGCAGGCCTGTTTAGTTCCAGCAAGCTGAACAGCAAGAGACTGAAATGTTAGATGCTCAATCACACCTCTGTACTCCAAGAAAACCCCTTTGAAAAACCGCCCAAAACCATCAAACCACATGGGCAAGCAAAGCCGAGGCCAGCTTCTTTATCCCAGAGGGCTGAGAAAACCTACTTTTTCTCACTTCCATTTTCCAAAATCCACTTCCCTCACTGGGCAGCTAATTCTTCAAGAGCTGCTGAACGAGACCTCTGAATTCTGCTTAAATGGGAAGGTCAGCCTCCTGGGCAGTTCAGACCCAGGAGAGCAATTGCCATGGCAACAGCCCATCTCCAGTAAATACCATATTAGAAGGGAAGTGCTGGCCTTGTGTTAAAAGTTGCCATTGGGGTAGAAAGTGCTGGGTTTCTCTGGAGGATAATTATCAGCCCAAAGAAGGCTTATATGTATGGATCTCTCTGTGTTTGGAAATTGAACTGAAGATTTGGCTGTATCCTCCACTCCTCTAGCTGCTGCCTTTTTGGCTTTGCTTTCTAAGACCAGCCCCCCAAAGCTACCGTGTTTCCCCAAAAATAATTCCTCTATTCTTGTACTACTTGACCTCTCGGCAGCTTTCAATACCATCGACCATGATATCCTTCTGCGGCGGCTGAGGGGGTTGGGAGTAGGGGGCACCGTGTTATGGTGGTTCACCTCCTATCTCTCTGGTCCATCGCAGTCGGTGTTGGTAGGAGGACAGAGGTCGACCGCTCGATCCCTCCCCTATGCTCGGTCCTCTCTCCCCTCCTATTTAATATCTACATGAAACCGCTGGGTGAGATCATCCGACAACATGGGGTAAGATATCAGCAATATGCAGATGACACCCATGTCCATTCAGTGAAGCGGTAGATGTGATGTGCCGGTGTCTGAAAGCTGTGAGGGTCTGGATGGGAGTTAACAGGCTTAGATTTAACCCAGACTTAGATTTAACCCAGACAAAACTGAGTGGCTGTGTGTACCGCCCCCCCAGGGACCATGTTGATTTTCCATCTCTGGTTCTGGATGGGGAGAAATTGTCTCCCTCAGAATGGGTGTGCAATCTGGGTGTCCTCCTAGACCCACAGCTGAAATTGGAACAACACCTATCGGCTGTGGTTAGGGGAACTTTTGCACAGGTCCACCTGGTGCACCAATTGCGACCCTATCTGGACCAGGAGGCTCTTCTCACAGTCACTCATGCCCTTGTCACTCACGACTGGATTATTGCAATGCACTCTACATGGGGCTACCCCTGAAGAGCATTCGAGACTTCAGTTGGTTCAGAATGCAGCTGCGCAAGCTAAGTCTTTGCATAATATGTCCAAAATAATATAATTTGACCCTGCCACTTGTGCCTTGAATCACAACTCTGGATTGATTTGTTTGCTTTACTTGGTATCGATTGTATTCTCAGGAGACGTCACAAATACCAAAGTTTGAAAATATTGCAATATTTTTCTATAACCTCCTCCTTTAAAATCCAACTTCCACATTCACAGGGAATTCCATTGTTTGCACTATTCTGATCTTTCGAGATAGAGATACATTATAACTTCTGGAAATCTTTTTCAAGACCTTAATGGCTGCTGTCCAAGAAATATTCTGAGATATATTTATTGATTACAGCTAGTCCTCGACTTATGGCCACAATTGAATCCAAAATTTATGTTGCTAAGTGAAAAATGTGTTAATTTTTATGTCCCATTTTACAACTTTTCTTATCACATTTGTTAACTAAATCACTGCAGTTGTTAAATTAGTAACATAGTTTTTAAGTGAATCTGGCTTCTACATTGACTTTGCTTGTCAGAAGGTTGCTAAAGATGATCACATGACCCCAGGACACTACAACTGTCGTAAATGTGAGTCAGTTGGCAAGCATCCAAATACAAATCAAGTGACCATAGGATGCTGCAATGGTCATAAGTGTGAAAAATGGTTATAACTCACTTTTTTCAGTGCCATTGTAACTTCGAATGGTCACTAAATGAACTGTTGTAAGCCGATGACTATTTGTACTTGTTCCTTTACAGTGGTTGGTTTATCCTAAGATACAGTGCTGTACATCACTTTAATAACTTAATTGTCATTTCAATACTAGAATTCCTTCTTTTGAATTAAAAATGTTTATTTACAAGGAAACAAACAAGATAAAGTACATAAATGTATATAGGTATCTCACACATTTTAAGAAGTCCTGAAGAGCAGTTAATTCCAGATGTGGTGAAAGAAAAAAAAGAAAGGAAGTCTAAGTCTTTTGAAGTCTAAGAATAGGCCTGCTGCTTTTTACAGTAATATATTTCCAGTCAAGCCATAAAACCAGATATTCTTATTATACCAAACATTTGCCAAATAGTGATTCTTGTTCCTTATTATTAATAAAAAGAAAGTACAATAGATTGTTACAAATTCAGGAAATTCATTTCTTGCTTATTCTGCTTGTAGACTTTTATTTGGGATCAATGATCCTATTACCCAACAATTCTATGATCCTATCACCCAACATTCCATCTGTGATTTTTTCACCTTGAATTCTTAAAGTGCAATTTCCCACAAGCAGTGTTACCTAATTTAAAATCTTCAGGAATATTGGTGGGTGTGTGCTGGTTGGTTGACAACTCAGAATATCTTCTAGAATGTTCAAAGCACTTCTATTTTTGATACTTCATTATTTCCTGTATTCTTGGTTTGCTGATCTGCCACTAGGCAAAATTTTATTATCTTTAAGAGGCTATCTTCCACTGTGATAGTCTCTGGTTTGCAATCACAGCTTAAAGCTTAAATTTTCCTAACTATATTGTCTCTGGTTTTCCTTCTCTTACTAAAGCCAGACTTAGAAAAATTTTCAAAGAAAGGAGTAGGGAGAGAAATTAAGATTTTTATAATGTTGGTGGCAGTTACACTGGAAAATCCAGAATCAGATGGCAGCTAAACATGGCATCATGTTATGTTGGATAAAGGTGGCTGTTTTAAAGACCAGTAAATTAATGCTATGATCACTATTAGGTGAAAGTTACCAGAAAAAGGTACTTAAAATCACTTCAAGTTTATTACATAGTATCTATACACAAGAATCTGATTTACTAATTGTCAAAGAAAATTGGGTCTAGATGAGCCAATGAAAGTCAAGAGATGCTGGACTTAAGTCTCTTATGGGAGCTTAGTGTCTCCAAACTGGTAATGCATTTGACCCTGTTCTCTGGCTCAGCCTAGTCATCTCCTACATCACTCTCCCATCCTCCTCCATGGGGTTTTCATAGCTGCTCTCCCTTTCTGCATAGTCTCTCTTTGAAGTCTGAGTTCTCATGGAAATTTGGCAATGGTGAGATGAAAGCACTATAAAAGGAATCTTTCTCCCACATTTCTGAAAGCAGCTGGTGAGCCAAGTGGCAGTTGCTAAAACACAGAAATAGCATTAGAAGTTTCCTTACCTCCCCTGTCTTGGAGTTGAAGGCCAGAGGTGGGAACTCTCATAAGCTCATGCCCTCTCACCCTGCAGTGATCCAGAGAGGCTGGTTAACTTCTTCATTGACTGAGCTGTTGAGTGGTGGTAGTGTATTGACCTCTTGTATGAGGTCACCAAAGTGTTGCCTGAATCTGGTTTAAAAATTTTGAAAGTTATCCACAATTGTTTGATGATAGTTAGTGACCATTGGCAGATGAAACCATGAGGAGGCTGCCAATCAAGGAGACCCATGAGCTGTCCATTGGGAACTCTCCTATTCTGGTGCTGATGAATATGTTGCACTGAGTAAGAAATATTCTCTCTTTGGCTGTATCTCCTGTAAATGTTTTCAATAAAAGCCAGGAGTTTTGGGATAAGTGTGTTGGTAGTAGAGCTGGAGCAGGCTCTGCAGGTAGCAGAGATGGTGGAAGAGGGGATTGTTGAATTAAATTTTGCATCTGCTAAAATCCACAGATCAGTTTCTAAACTATCTTGGTGTCAGCCAATGATGTCTATCTCTGAATTGTCTGCTATTACTTCAGGTTGTGTATCATGCTGTAGATTTTCTGTAGTCCATGAAAAATTTGGTGAATATATCAGATTAATGTTGGGCACAAGTAACCAGTAAGAGGAGCTTAGTTCAAAGCACTTCTAGTTTATTACATGCAACTTATACACAAGAATCTGTTGGACAATGCAAATTGACACTTAAATAAGTGTCAGTGTAATTTAAGGAGGGCTGGAGTTAGGTCTCTTATAGGAGCATAGTGACTCCAAACTGATGATGCGTTTGACTTCACCTTTGGGCTCAGCTTTGTCAAATACTGCAACCATCTTTTTAAAAAAATAAGTCTAAAATCCTTGTACAATTCTACTAAAAAATATCTACCACCATTTTATACTATTTACTAGTAAATAATAGAATATGTTATAGAATTATCAAATAGGAATAATTGTTTTCTAAATAGCTTAAAGATTAGCAACACAATTTTACCGGTTCAATGGATGATAGTTACGGAGACATGCCAGTCATATTCTTAACAAATAACCATAATTTTTCACCTTCTTGGGTAAGTTGTTGTGGGGTTCATAAGATGAGCACTGGAAATAATTGGAATAACTGTAGTCTGTGTGTTACCAGCAGGCAATTGTTTACCCTGCTGCATAGATAGATGGGCTAGTGAGAAAGTCAGAGTATTCCTAAATGATTTGAAAAATAGTATCTGTGTTCATTATGAACATTTTTAATTAGTTCTTTTTAGTGCTATTATCTGCCTATAATTTTTAGGGAGGAAAGATGTAAATAGAAACATTTTAGACAATTACACTATAATTTTAAAAGAAATTATGGATGAATAGGTATTTGAAGTATACTCCACAAATAGTTAACTTCTTTCTCTTTGTCTCTTTATAAGATGCAACACAAATTACCAGTTTACAAAGGAGTAAAATAACTGAGAATGTTTCAAACTGAAACTAATCCTATAGGAGCAAAAAACCCTATAGAAGTTTTATTTCTATTTGCCATTATCTAAAGAAACTTGACACAAACTTAACATTTTCCAATTTAGCAAATACATATAATACTCAAGCAGAACACATAGTCAAAATGATTATTGTCTGGCAGACTTAAAATGCCAAAACTGCCTTTAACTAAAATAGTAAGGTGAAAAATGCCCAGTACTCACGTCAACAAATAAACAGTAGGCACTAAAGAGAAAATTAAATTTAGTACCATAGTAAAGTGAAAAACAAAGCTCAAGAAAGGTATAAAAGATTTCCCCCCCCCAAAAGAGTACCTGGGTGATTGATGTTATATGTATATGAATATGTGTGTGTGTGTGTGTATGTGTGTACACATACATACACATACATATACACATATTTATATATAATGCATTTGATCTTACATTTTCCTTTATTACCTCACAAATATTGTGCCAAGTTTCAAATTTAAAAAAAATAGCCTATAGACTAAGACATAATGTAAATATGCCCACAATGTTAACGACAAATTGCTAGGTTCACATATCCCACTGAACAATAGGCTTATCATATCATATACTTAGGCTTATCATATACTGTACATTCAACTATAGAATTATTTTCTATACAGTACAAAAACCTGAGCTTGGCCTTTCATATAAAAAATAAATATACTGTATTTTCTTTGCCAGCTTAAATTTTAAAAAAAATGTCCTATTGTTACAATTATTAAATGAGATAGTCAGAAAACGTTGCAGATTTAGAAGAAACTAATTATTTCAATAAACTATAATCTTAATGTACCTGTAATCTTTGAATAACAAGTTCATATAATATATCTTAAATCAACATACAGTGTATGAATCCAGAGATCTAGAATGTAAGTATAAGGTTTTCTCCTTATCAACTAATGGCCAACGTCTATTGAAGAGCATATTTAGAAGAAGCTAGTAAAAATATGTTGTCTTTCTGAACTAGAACAACAGTGGATCATAACAACAAATATAAATATTCATATTCACCAGTGCTAGTGAGAAAATACCCAATAATCTATTAAAACCGCAAGTTGTTTCGCTGAATGGATTGAAAGGCTAAAAAGGAACAAACAAGTGAAAAAGCACCTATCAATGGTTGATCTTTGAATAGGTGGTCAAGCGCTGATTTTGCATTTAGCATATGTTCTTGATGCAAAACATTTTAATATATTCAATTGTAACACATAATTCATAAAACATTTAGCAACAATGAGATGAACACATTGTGAGCATCATGACAATATTGAACATTATAAGAATGGAAGAATCATAGTAGAGTTGAAGGGCAGAGAAGGTGAAAGGAAGAAAGACATATTGCACCAGTCAGTTTAATGTCTATAAGAGACATTACTTAGATTTAATGTTTTGTTTATAGTAAAACTTGAAACACCTAATAATAAAGTGTCATTGTTGTTGCTACAGGGCTTAAGTCCTTTGTCATTTTGGTCAGTTCTACTGCACTGTTCGAGTTCTAATATAGTTTATGCTTTGGGTTACCAAATTGTAAAATGGAACCTTACTTCTTTAAGAAAGAATACCATTGAGATTCCTTTGTTATTATTAAAGTAAGTACTGCATGCTGGTGCTTTTTAAAACCAATATAAGGTTATATAGATGCACTTCACTAGTTTATTAGTCACTGCTAAATTTAATATGAGTGCACTTGTAAAATTAGAATACCTTGATTTATGTTTTTGTTACATTTTATTACTTAATTTTATTTTACCACTTTACTACTGAACACACAGAATTTTATCATTTTATTTCTAAGTATACTAAAAAGAAAAAAAATGTTATTTAGTTTTATTACTGAAACATGGGGGTGACAAAATGTGCACCTGATTCAAAACGAAATCATTGATGTATATTTTGAGTAAGCCTGATTTTTTTCTAGATCTTCTAAGACAAGCAAATATTTTCTCTATATCTGTTTATAGTACTGAAGTATTTGATGATGTACATCAGGGGCGGGTTTCAAAACCTGTCGCTACTGGTTTGCTCATGGGCGTTTGTGCGCTCACTCGTGCAAAGCTTCTGCGCATGTGCAGAAGTGTCTGGGCAAGTGGGAGAAGCTTTCCGCCACTGCTGCTACTGGTTTGCCTGATCCAGGGCAAACCAGTAGTAACCCACCACTGATCTACATCAATATGTGAATAGTATTATTCTACTTATTATTTCTTGCAACTCTCAAATTTCCTTTGAATATATATATTTATATATAAGACTTGGGAAACTTATAATAGAACTAGAAACCATGAGAATATTTGTAGCTCAGAGTTGTAGCTAATTCCAATCCTGAACTATAATATTGTCCTTTTATTGATACCCCCACAACTAGAAAATGTTTATAAGCTTTCAAATAAACAGTAAGTTTACTTTTTGGTTTTTAAGATTTATATCCCATCTTTCAACCAATCCAGTCCACCAATATATAGTTTTGCTCTTATCAAAACATGTACCTAAATGCAGAATTTTATTTAAGTTCTATTCCCATTTGGATTAATTAAATTGTTCTCTTTGGATTTTTTTAAATCAAGGGTTGGAAACAACTTATCCTATGAACCTTGAAATAATGAAAGGTTTAGAATTAACCTTCAATAGACTTGGTACAATTTCCTTCTGAGATTAGTATATTTTAGAACATAGGTTAGCCACACTTTTTAAACAAAAAAGCTGTAATACATAGATATAATACAATAGGACTAGAAAGACTTATGTACAATGGAGATTTTTAATGGGTAAAATGCCACACCATATATACATATACGTATATGTGTCAAAGGTGGGTTTCAGCAGGTTCTGACCAGTTCTGGAAAACCAGTAGCAGAAATTTTGAGTAGTTTGGAGAACCAGTAGTAAAAATTCTAACTGCCACCCCCCCATCTACTATTCTCTGCCTTCCAAGTCCCAGCTGATCGGGAAGAAATGGGGATTTTGCAGTATCCTTCTGCTGGAGTGGGATGCGAATGGAGATTTTACAGTATCCTTCCCCTGCCATACCCACCAAGCCATGCCATGCCATGCCAATCAAGCCACACCCACAGAACCAGTAGTAAAAAAATTTGAAACCCACCACTGATATATGTGTATGCGTGTGTGTGTGTGTGTGTGTGTGTGTGTTCACACAATAACAAATTTAATAAAATAGGAGAAATACTTTGACAAACTGGAGCAGAAAAGATGACTTACTCATAGAGTTTCCTGGAATATACCTCAGCTGTATATTATTTATACCTGATTATTTCAAACAGTCTCTATATGTAATGCTTAATAAATTTCAGTAATGCACACTTTCAGAACTACTTTTAGACTGAACTTACAGTTTCATTTTTAAAAAATAAAAATATTTATCTATACTCTATTAGGTCTTTCACCTTTTTCTCCTAGCCTAAGGAATTGGCAAAATTTCACATTATTAATAGTATTCATATCAATACGACTATTATCAGAATTCACAAAATGGTAATCCATTTGGAATCTTCTTCCAAGAATACCGATATCCTTTCTGCTTCTACTGTCAGATAATAAAAGTTAATATGAGAAAAGTAACCCCATAGGGGAAAAGATGAGAGTATTCTGACTGAACTTCACAGTCCTTTTTAATGTACAGAACGCAGTAAAGCTGCAATTTTGGCTAAAGGCTGGAACCTCTCATTATACTTCTTGCAAAGACTATCATTTTGTAATAAATAAATAAATAAATAAATAATGCAGAAAAAATGTTCTGGAATGAGAAAAACTGGAGAGATCAGTAATGAAAGATAAAATGCTGATATTTCAAACACCATACTTGCCTCAGCCAGACTAAACTATTTTATAACCTTGGGAGAAAAAAAAAATACTTTAGCCTGATGAGTTGAGACTAAAGCACAATTGCAGCTATGGGCATAAAATTGGATCAAGTACTTTGAAGGATAAACAATTTAAAAAGCAGTCTACTGCTGTAGAGAAACATTTAACATGCTTGGGGAAAGACTTTCAATAGAACATAAAAGCAAGTGTGACCATCAGTTTGGTTTCTTAAAAACATACTGAAAGTAAACAAGGTTTTGAAGAGTAAGTTATACCTGTTGTAGAACATTGAAATATCTGAAAGAATGAGAAAAATAAAAGCATTTCAGATCATGTATTAAGAGCTGTTCTCATGTTTATAAGATACGGCGGCAAACCTTGACAGTGGATGTCTAAATTTAAATAGATTTATAATATACCTTGATGCCTAGCCTATGTTTTGCAACTTTTAAGGAGACACAATTAAGACCCAGTTAAAGACAGACTTTCAGGTAGCTGAAATTTTCTCTTCTCACAACTGATAAATATAAGAATTATAGAAGTATTCTAATTTGTAATGTATTCCCTTAAAAAAAACTTAAGGGAATTTAAAATAAAAAGAACATGAAAAAGCTTTCTCCTCCAGCAAATTCTAGGTGTGACCTCTAGATGAATCAGTGGTTTTAAAATTTAATCACAATTTAATTGCTAATTATGTTTTACAACAATTTAGCAGTTGCTTTTTCCCTTTTTACTAACTGATGGCCTCAATCTGTGACCTTATACAGATGTTTAATAAGAGTGGGGAGTGTCAAGCCCTACTTCAACAACTACTTAACTGTTCCCTTAAAGTCAAGGTTAAAGCCTGGCCAGTAGTAATTCAAATTTGCCATGTTGAGTAATTGTTTCATAAAGAAAGCACACATCATTGCTTACTGCAAAGCAAGTGATACCAATTATTGATAAAAGGATGTACCGGTATTTACCTACTTTACTCTAGCTTCACTATAATTGATCTAATACCATGCCATACCAAAAAGTCATTCACATAGACTCTGACATACTCTTATCCAAAGAATCAGGTAGATGCTGTAAATTTTCCATCAGCTCATTGCTACAATGTCACGAGAAAATAAAAACAATATAAAATGATGAAATCTTATTACCTATCATTGATTTGTTGACATCAGTTGATCCCAAATCAGCTAAATAGCCAATTAAGTACAAAATTACCCAATTTGCTAAACCTAGATACACAAAAATCAGATATCTGAATTTACATAATTTATAATTGTTTTATGCCTCACCCCATACTTTCAATAGGATCTAAATCTAAAATCTAAAGATAGTTCAGTGGAATTCCCTATTTCATGATATAGAAGCAGTAATGAAATGACTGTAATGAAAGTGTAGACCTTTCAAAAATATAGCCATAAATATGGACATACTATGTAAATGACATTTTTGCTAAGAAAACAATCAGAATACATATAACAAAAGAACTATCAGAACAAAAGAACTAATCAATTCCACATTTTATGGAATCTTCTTACAAAAGAAGATGATACCAGTTTTAAACTTTTTTGACAGCCTCATCAGCAGAGAAAACAATGGCATACTAGAAATTGAAGTTCACAGCAAAGTGATACATACAAATCAAATCCCCAACTACAACAGCACACAAAAGAGTTTTTTTTAAAACATACTCAGCTGAGAGTCTGGCAATAATGTGATATCATTTAATATGCTTCAAATAATTAGAAATAATTGTGAGACTTTGTTTGTTTGTTTGTTAATTAGGACAATCATGTTTGGTTCACATAGATTAAACCAAGTGAAGTTTCAGAGAGGATTGTGATTCATCTCAATGTGACTGGTCATTATCCCCATCCAAGCAACAAATGAGAATGCCCACAATATGGGTAGGTAGCCGAAGACTTATAACTGTTATATCCCTTAAAATTTTCTAATTAAGTCAATTTTGACTTGAATACATTAAAAATGAAAGCATGCATGATGGTGATTACATGACCTTAATGTCATACAATTAAATTACAATTTATATTTAATCAGATCACTTCTCGCTATAGAATATGAAATTAAAAATATATCTTTTTCAATAGGATTAAAAACATTTCTCCCATATTTTTATTTATTTATTTATTTATTTGTTAAATTTCAATGATATCCATCTCCCTTGACTCTGGATGCCTAGCTTATTGCTTGCTTATTTATTTATATATTAAATTAAATTAAATTAAATTATGCTTAATGAAATTAATTAAAGCCAGCTAGCAAAGTAGTTAAAATGCAGTATTGTTCAATCCTGAGAGGCTCAACGATGACTCAGCCTTACATCCTTCCTAGGTCAGTAAAATGAGGACCCAGATTGCTGGGGCGGTATGCTGATATTTGCTATTATTATTTCAAAAACCTACTTGTAATTAGTATTCTCCTTTTACAGAGTTCTAATCACAATATCAAATCTCAGTAAATGTATTTCTTTCAAATGGCTAAATCTGTTGGAACTAACCATGCAACTCAAAATACTTATTTAAAATGACAAGGATTGAAAAGGACAGTGTGAAAACTGGACCTAAATAATCAGGGGGAAATAAGTTATAAATGTAACATAACTAAGGACAGGAGATCAACTAGATAAAAAAAAGTTTTGATTGTATACTAGCAATACATAAAGCCACAAAACAGATTATCCTAAAATATAATAAAGATTAAATTAAATTTAGCATCTGTATCACTTACAAACTTCATGCATCTATAACTAATATATTTCAGTTTGCATGTAAAGAAATAAATCACTATATCTTATTCTTAATTTAGAAATAATTTTTTATTTAAAAAAAAAACTTGTATAGCTTAAATATAAATTGATCCATTCCATGAAAACTGAATATCTTTTAAGTTCAGTTTTTAATATTTAATATCTAATATCAGAGTGGAATCAATTAATGAAATAATAAAATATTTTTTCTTTAAGAAGGCAGAAGCTTTAACATGCTCTGGATTGTCACAAACTGATTAGAATATTATTTTGTTTCTGTCCGTAATTATACCAGATATCCTTCTGAAGTTAATTATGCTCATCAAAGCATAGCACATTTGAAAAACAAAATCAAGCTTTTATGTTCCATCATTCACTAATTTCATAAGAATATTATACAAAGTCCAGTATTATTTCATGTTGAACTTATATGCTGCTAAACAGAATTCAGCCACATAACTATATGGAGTAGAATGCTTGAGTGTCAATCAGATAGTAAAAAAGAAATCACAGCAATTGGATAACTTGGAAGATTTGATTCAATAACGAGTGAAATTAGCTTACTACATATGTCACTATAATGCTCACTGGAAAGTAAGACATGACTAGCTTTTTAAAATACACTTGACCTACATAGACATCTTTCCTCCTCATAGGGAATCTTATTAAACCAGCTCTACAGCAAGGCAGATGGCAGTACATTAAAGTAGACCCAAGAAAAACCTCTGTGATATCTGGCAGTCCCAAGATAATGAGTTAGTTAGCCAACTTTATACTACTATCCAGTTTCCAAATGAAGTTAATTGGAAATTAGATTTAGATTGTTTTGCCATTTGTGGTTTAAAGGTTGATCTACTATGTTCATATATCATAATGTCAAGAGCTTTGATGAAAGAGTATTAAGACCATAAGTATGAGGCTTTCTTTTGGTTTATCTAATTTTTATCAAAGATTGTAAAGAATACTGAGACTATTGGCAGAGGTTCTGCTTAGCCAGAATTGAAAATTGCTACCGTACTCAAATATTCATGTTAGTGCAACCTGCAGTTACAGAATTGATTGTAGCAAATAACCGTGAATCTTAAATGCCAGAAAAATGTATCTGAAATATAGGCAAAGTTAGGCTCCACAGAAAAGTTACACCAAAGGCTTGATCACAAATATTTTGAAATAGCAAAAACAACTCTCCTCTTTAGTAGAATAAACTTCAGGGTTGCTGCAGCATTACTGACATGTTGTATGATAAATCTGAGTTTTATTCTTCCATGAAGCATGAAAAACTACCCAGATATTTAAAACAATTAGATATTATTATCATGAATTAGCCAGTTGTTTGTTCTAGGTTGATAGAACATAATTCTTATTTTCTACAAATTAATTTTGATGGACTATCCTAGAAACCTTACTAGACACAAGTAGATGCAGTAGTTCAGGGGTGAAATCCAGCAGGTTCTGACAGGTTCTGGAGAACTGGTAGAGGAAATTTTGAGCAGTTCAGAGAAATGATAGTGGAAATTTTGAGTAGTTCGGAGAACTGGCAAATACCATCTCTGGCTGGCCTCAGACTGGGATGGGAATGGAGATTTTGCAGTATCCTTCCCCTGCCACACTCACCAAGCCACACCACACCCACCCAGCCATGTCAACAGAACTGGTAGTAAAAATATTGGATTTCACCACTGCAGTAGCTACTCTTCTTAGGTAGGTAATTTCTAACATTAACTAATTGTTCTTATAACATTTGTTTGAGAAATATATATGTGGCACTTCCATCAACTTTTGTGTAATATGAATCCTTTCATAATCTATACCAGAAAGCATATAGTTTGGATTGTGGGTGGGGCAAGGGAATCAAATTCCTGACCCTTTTTATTGTATTAAAAGGCTCATATGTATTGTACACATGTAAAAAAACAGCATTATTATTGTGCTCACCTTCTGAAGTTGATGACCATTGAAAGTAAGAGTAAACATATGGTCATAGAGGATAAAGAACTTCTCTATTAGGAATGATATATTGTAGACTGCTAGAGAAATAAATAATTTTTATTTTCTGGTTCAGTGAATAGATACAGAATGACCATGCTTTTTCTACATTTGTCTCATCACTAGTTCCATTTTTTTACAATGTAACAATCCAAGCAGTAGAGCTGACCTCTTGGTTCTGTATTTCTAAGACAGTCATATTGAAACTATCTGTATGATTTATTGCTATTTCTATCTACATATTTTAATTAAAATAAAAGATACATTTCAGACTCATTTCATGGTTCCTTTTACGATAGGTTTGTAATATTAAACACAAGAAAATTAAAATTCTTTTTTTTGCAGGCATGCATTTATATATACTTATCCAGTGCCTTAATAATACATAACACTCAGGAATGAGACCACCATGATATTAGGAATCAGCAAAATATAGAGGTGGGGAATGACCATACATGAGTTTCACAAACAGAAGTTCATTTAACCATAGAGTGTCTTCTAGGATGTCATAAAATAAATCTCTAGCAAAGACAATGAACTTTCAACTTTCAAGGCTGAATTAAATTGCAAATGGTTTGCAAAAGTTAATGTTAGAAATTCTATAGACCATTGTAGTTTACGTCTAGAGGAAGCTATTAGTGAGTTTCAACTTGCACAAATATTGGGTAAAGCTGTCTTAAGTCAAGCCAAGGTCATCTCAGTGAAGTAAAATCTTTGCTCTTTAGATACCTGTTTATCCAGCATAATTTGGCAAAATGTTTATTTTATTTTACTAAACATTCTTATTTAATTTTAACTTGTCATGCTATTCTGTCAATTTCTGACAGAAAACAGTCAAACAAACCAGAATATAATTTTCCACAAGGGTACAAAAATCCATAATGGCACTCTTTACAAACAAACTATCTCTGATATGATCAGTAATCACTAACTAAACCACTCAAGATTAGTAAAACAACTGAATGCTTATTCAGACTAAGTAATAATTTTTTTTGTTATTTGTAATTTGTATAAAGCGTGGCTAAGTTGTTCTGTAAAAGTGTAATTAATTTGTTTTTCAGGAAGTGGAATTTAGCAGCTGACTCCAAAGAATCTTGGCCTTGCAACATGTAAAATTTAGCATGGTCAAACATGAATATGACATTGTGTAGTTCTTTTCATTTTGACAGGACTAGTTTTATCTGGATAATTGGAATGCTAGGACAAGTACTAAGAAAATATATTTTGATTGGACACTCTTATTCACTCTAATATCTCTGAGTTCTGACCTGCTGGTATCCTTGTACCTCTTACTGAAATTCAATTATTCAATTCATAAACATATGAAGTATAAGTATATAGAGGTATTTTTCCTTTCATGAGGAAAAAAAAGTCGTATCCCAAATAAAATTTGCTACCTTTTTTGAAGAGTTCTTATAAATTTAAAGAGCAGTGTAGGTACACTGACACAGTGGCTAAGATGCTGAGCTTGTTGATTGAAATGTCGGCAGTTCAGTGGTTCTAATCCCTAGTGCCATGTAACGGGGTGAGCTCCTGTTACTTGTCCAGCTTCTGCCAATCTAGCAGTTCAAAAATGCAAATAGAAAAATAAGGAACACTTTTGGTGGAAAGGTAACAGTGTTCCGTGTGTCTTTGGCATTTAGTCATGCCGGCCACATGAGCATGGAGACGTCTTCAGACAGCGCTGGCTCTTCAGCTTTGAAACAGAGATGAGCACCGCCCCCTAGAATCTGGAACAACTAGCACATATGTGCGAAGAGAACATTTACCTTTACTTATAAGTTCTGTTATATGAATCTATGGTTCCAATATTATGGAGAAAAGATAATAATGCAGTTGTTTTCCATTCAGTTGTTATATAAAACATACGTTAATAACATATAGTATTAACAATTTTAATACTAAATATATATTTTTCACATTGACAGAACAGAAAGAAAGAAAAAGGGGGAAATGACATTAATTAAATATTTTAAATAGTAAAAATGTATATTAATAGTAAATAGTAAAATAGTATATTAATTGACCCTTAAGAAACTATGTTATTTATATTTTCAATATTGGAACAATATATAGAGTAGAATTTGAAACCATTACTCTCCTTCTAACTAATGACTCTTGAATAGAATAGAATAGAATAGAATAGAATAGAATA
>JANHFM010007302.1:240041-255385 GCA_032468115.1 Grayia smithii
CTCTGTAAACCGCTTAGAGAGGGCTGTAAAAACACTATGAAGCGGTATATAAGTCTAAGTGCTATTGCTATTGCTATATCATACACTTTGAAATGAAAAAAATAAAATTCTCTGGGTCCACCACTATAAATTATTTCAATTGTATAATTTATTTTGATTCTTTATTCATACATGATTGCAAATTATTATAATGTTAGCATGCTATTGCAAGCAAATTTGGGTTACAAATCAGACAATAAGGACAGACATTATTGCCTTGTGTTTCTATAAAATTTATAGTAAAAAAATACTATAAATACATGTATATGTGCAGGATATCAGGAATTCAGCTGTAGAAAAAGAGTAGTTATCTAAATCAATCAATCAATAACTATTGGGTGTAACGGTTTGAGGAAGTTTGTATTTGGAATTATATTTGTTACAAAATTCACACTACATAGAAATTCAACATAATTTTTAGTCTGATATCCTAAAATTAAATCATCCTATGGTGTGATTAATTTAATTACAATAGAATTTATAATGGTAAAGTACGGAATTCAGAAGGCAGCTAAATAATAAATAAGTTATGCTGCTGTTTCTTAGAGGGTCTAATATATAATATGTCCGACAATATCAAAACTATTTTGTTATCACTACTATTAATTCAAAGTCCAGTCTATACTGCGATTCTTAATTATACTCAAATTAGGATTGTTGTTTTGATCTGATCGTGTATCTAGAATGCAAGGTATTTCATTCACATATATATAAAGATAAAATACTGAATGCTAAGAAACAAGAGGTCATCTGAAATCCCCATAAAGGCATCTATAAATGTGTCTTGACTTGTCATCAATGAGTGGGAAGACTTGGCAAATAATAAGAGCATCTGGCTCTACTGACTTGGCAGAGCAATCTGTGAAAAATGGCTCCTGCAGTTCCAGTACAAGTTCAAGTGCAAATATGACACTTGCAGCAGTTCCTGTTGATCCAGAATAAGACACTTTAGCATTAGAGGAAATATGATTCAAATTAATTGTATCTTCCAAGGAACCAGCAGGCCCATAATTTTACAGTGAAGAAAGACTGCTCCATATAGCAATAACTTTGTTCCTCAACTATTCATATTACGAATATCAGTTATTTACTAGCTCTTACTTCAACCTTCTGTGCTGTCAGATATACACTCAAATTGTAGATGACCATTCTTCATATTTACTGAAATATTTTTTATTGGATCTCTCTTTTTAAAAAAGAAGGTATCCATGATTTTGATAAGATTGTGTTGTTCAGAAAAAGTTGACATTAGTTAGGGCCTAGAATGCATGCTACAATGCTTAACTCAGAATCAATTTTATTATGAGAAAATGAGAAAATGCATGAGCAGTACATCCTAGCAATTTTTAAAATGTTCTTTTATGTAAAGTGATAGACAGTAACTGGTGAAGGCAAAGTTTGAGATATCAAATGATATTCTGCATACTGGCAATTAGTTAGTCTATGAACAACAACTGGTAGTCAGAAGGCATGATGAAAATTCTTTAATTTTACAACATCTAGACAGATTTAACCATAGTTTCAATTGAGAAAATGTGATAATCCTAGACCAGGCCAAATTCAAAAATGCCAGGGAATTTCTAAAAGCCTGGCAGTCTGAGAAATCAGCCATCAATAGACACATAGACATTAACAACATCTATAGACTATACAAAAGAGACAATCAACCAGCCCCAAAGAGAAAAAGAGTCCCGCTCCTGTCCACGAGTAATCGGCACTCAGATCAGCATAGATTAACTCCAAGGTGAACTTCAGACCAACAATCAAATAAGGAATACCCCAAGCAATAAACTGCCAGAGCCATTAGTAAACAGTCCAACCAAAGAACCCCTTAGACGGTCCCCACCCACCTACAGGCAAGACACCAGAACATAAACTGATAGCAAACGGTACTCCTTACTAGCACTGATGATGTTACCTAGTTAGAGTATTGAAATGTCTGCAAGAAAACAAACAAGCTCAGAGAGCACCAAGGACACCCCACCCCCCATTTCAACCCTGAGCTACAAATAATCTCCTTTATTGGTACTGGTTAGTGTCTTGAGTGATGGATAAGTATCATGATCTGCAGTAGATAAAGATTTGTATCTAGATAGTAATCATGAACAATAATAATTCATTGAATAAGGTATTTATAAATGCCTTTTGTGGCAACATTATCCATTGCACATATAGTGTGTAAAGTATATTTGTTGATTGCTATCTTACTTCAGATAGGTATGTTAAACTGCAGTATATTTTTTTAAAATACTAACTTTATGCAGTCAAGTGTAAAGTGGTTTCTTGAAGTTGCAAGTATGGATCTGCATTTTTGGACTTGTTCCTAAAACTAGTCTTCAGGGTTACCTTCATTATCAACTTCCCATGCTAAGGGTGTACTAGTACTTTGAATGGACGATACTACAGAGGACAGAGTTCAATTATTTAGGGTCCACAAAATGTTTGTGGAGAAAATTTACTACAAAATAACCCAGTTTCTATACTTAACATGGGTAGTTCTGAAAGCATAGAAGTAGGATATTGGAGGAAGAACTAGGACTGTTTATTGTTAGCTCTGAGACTATGCACAAGAGCTATTGATGGAGTCCTTATGTGGCATCAAGGCTGTGTCAGTTTTTAGCTATTGTATACATAGAACCTCTCCAGGATGGTCTATCCCAAATATGTACTTTCAAGTTGTCCAACTGAAAACTCACTGTTGCTATAATTGAGTTTGTGCCTTTGCTCACACTCTTTCCTTCCATGTTTCCCGAAATTAGGTCTTAATCTAACATGTTTAAAATATAACAGTGAGTCAGGTTATTTGTGCTTCAAATGAGATTTCTGGACTGATTTCTTCTGTGATTGATTTATTAATTATCTTGGGTTGTTCTCTAACACCAAACTCAAAAATGTAAATACACTTTCTATTCTGCTTCTTCAAAATTCAATGTTGACTTCCATAGAGTGTTGTAAGGAAAAACATTGCTTACACAAATTTGATATTTGTAGGAATACATGTTTTGTAGCATCCAAATATCTTTTCCAAGGACTTAATTGCTGCCCTCCCAAGTGCTAAGCTGTTGTATATTTCTTGACTTCTGGTTCCTTTAATATTGATAGCTGATCTTAAAAGGCAGAAGCTAATTACTTTATTATTATAAAGTGTTGTCTTATTTTTTTGCTGGCCCAGAGCCAATTTGTTTATCATGTTCTGTCATTGTTGTAGTACTGCTCCTTGACTCTTCTAACATCTCTCTGAAAATTTTCAAAAAATTTTCTTGAATTTTTTTGACCTTTGGCTTCTCTTTTCTTCTATTCTACCCAATTTCCATGGTTTGTTCTGATGTTAAAATTGATGTATTCTGTTTTTCTATCTGGGAAAGTCTATTTTGACATTCCTCCTTAACAACTTCTTAAGTTCATTCTCTAGTTCTACTGGTTTCCTATCAGTCAGTTTAGAACTTCAAATCAGTTTCTAATATTTAACTTGAAAAGGTTGGATATATGTTCAATATTATATCGTGAAAAGTGATTGAATTTTTCTATTGCTTTAGATTGAGTTGGAACTTGCACATGACCAATTCATAATCAGTCAAACCTTGGCTACATTCTTGCCATAACTAAACTTTTCCATCTCCTTGTATCAATTATATAGAATACTTTGTTTCTGTGTTCATACATATAGGAATTCTGATTGTGTGGAAACTGTTAAGAAATTGTTGGATATTCTTGTTCTGCTTATCTCATTATCAGTAACTAGATAATCGAAAGCCTTTAATCTTGTTGCATATTGAATATCATTAATTCTCTAAAAAAATCTTCAATTCTATATCAGCAGCATGTTAACTGAAGGGCCCATCATTCAATGCTATGGCTACAAATACTTCATTTTATTTATACATGTGCTTTAGTATCACTTTGTCTCACATAATATGACATGATGTCTTTGCTGATATTACTGAAAATCACTGATCATTCAATTCTACCTCTTCCTGTATCACTACTTCCTTTAGCTGGACAGCTGGGACAACCTTCAAACCTTGGATGAGTTTGTCCTTGTGGCATGCATCAGGGCATGACACTTGGTGCATATTATCTAAAACAACATAGCAGGATTTGAGTGGAACAAAGTCTATAGATATAGTATTGTATAGATAAAACTACTGTCTTTTTTGCTGCACCACAAATTAGAATATAAGGAAAATCCAACTGAAAAATACAAAGGAGGCCTCTTTGGAACAGCGTTTTATACTTAGCATACACTATCACAAAAATCTATGGCTACTCTTAAATGACCCATGATGCTATTCCCAGACAGCCAGATTACCCTTGTAAGAATAACACTAATTTTTGATAATTTCGCATATATCTCTTGGACAATATGACTTCTCTATAACAGCAGGCCTATAATTTTCTCTGCTTATATAAATTCTACCTCCACATATCTTCAGCTGCTGTTTCCTTTTGTCTATAACCAAGCTTTGAGGAAAGAAAAATCAGACTGGGAGTCTACTTGACTTCATTTACTTTTATTTTCCCCTATCTGTAGATAGTGGGTCACCTCAGCAGACTACTGGCACCAGCTGAAATTACCATTTTTATTGGATTTTTATAAAAATAAAAACAGAAATCCCAAAACAAAACCCCAAACCAAATAGTTATGATGTCATTTATGAATAAACACGTAAATGTATGCTAGAGAAAGTGCCATGATGACAAAGGGGTTCTGTATGTTGGCTCAGGATACCAAAAATAAATATATATTATATATTCTGGCCTAGATTTATTATCCCCTACATGTGAATATAATTAATTGGGTTTGCATAATTTTTAAAAAAATTTCACATGGTTTCCTATACTGTTGTTAATTTAATGAAAAACATTCTTCTTTGGTTGTTTTTGAGGCCAATCATGCAATAATTGATTTAATTTAATTCTTTATTGACATTTCCTTTTTGTTATATTTCTTTTCTTTGGCTTTATATTTTATTATTTGCTAAGCTGAACACTGAACACAGCAATATATGGCTGTGAAAGTTGGACTATAAGAAAGGCTGAGAGCCAAAGAATTGAGGCCTTTGAATTATGGTGCTGGAGAAAACTCCTGCGAGTCCCTTGGACTGCAAGGTGATCAAACCAGTCAGTCCTAGAAAAGATTAACTCTGAGTGCTCTTTTGAAGACCAGATCCTGAAGATGAAACTCAAATATTTTGGTCACCTAATGAGAAGTAAGGACTCACTGAAGAAGAGCCTAAATGCTCAGAAAAATTGAGAAGAACGGGACGACAGAGAATGAGGTGGCTGAATGGAATCACTGAAGCAGTAGGCATGACCTTAAATGGACTCCAGAGGATGGTAGAGGACAGGAAGGCCTGAAGGAACGTTGTCCATGGAGTCGTGATGGATCGGACACAACTTTGCAACTAACAACAAGCTGAAAACTACTTGGTAAAATGAAATTAGTACTAGAATGTAGTATTGATCTTATTTGCAATGTTTATAAATATCCTGGCTTGTGTAACTCTAAAAAGCTCTATGTTGCAATGATCACCATGCAATCCATTGGGAAAAGGCAAGGGAACAAATTTTAAAAAATGTGCATTCCAGCATTATGACATGAACTTTGCCCTGTTTGTATTTTGTGAATTACATTGTATGTATGTGAATTACATACTTACATGAATCTGTAAACATTTATCATGGTAGCATCAGAATATATTTTATAATTTTGCTGAAATTTGTTCCGTTTGCTGTGGATGCTTTTGAACTTCACAATGTAACATTGTGACTGTAAAATCATAATACCATAAACTATTTTGGAGCAATTCCTTTAGCCATGCATTCCAGTGCTGGCCAGGGTAGAAAATTCTGATTTCAAGTTTCTTGCCACTTTGAACAGCTGACATGGACTATTCAAAGCATGTAAGCTTAGTGTTCCTCTTCTGACAGTCATAATCTTAGCATGCCAGGGATTGCATTTGCTATTATATTCTCCCTCCACACGGCCAAACAGGACCAACACAAAATTTTCTCAAACATATCCATCTTCTGATAATGCAGCCTTAAGTGGGTTATGCCATTGATTCAATCAATTTTAAAGGCACAAATTTGCTCAGCACTTGAAAACAGTAGCTGCCCATTGCTTCTGCAGACTCCCCCTGTGTGCACCAGATTACAATTATGACTGCTTGTATATTAAGTTCAGCCATAGATAATCTGGAACTGCTACACATCTAACTGGTTGAATGTGTATTAATGTAACATAAAACTAAAAAGGAATCTATTCCAGTGCTATGCTTTGTAGCATCAGAATAGTGTATATCAGGCAATCCTCTGCCCCATCTAATGGGATACTGTTTAAAGTTCCTCACCACCAACTTCTGTATTCTGAGAAGAATCTTTCACGGAGTTCTAGAAGATATTGGCAAGGCCAGCAGTAATTGATTATTGCTTTCATGGAAGCAAACTCTGGAAACAACCGCATGGATGCTGTGTCCCACTTCTTTGAAGCCACTCTGGGGTGGGATGTATGGTCATTTTCAGACCTTCCATTTTGGTCTACTATACCAGTTGATTACCTTTGATTTTGTTCTATGCTCTTACCAAGTGTGGAAAGCCCCTAGACTTCATTTTATATCATATGGTGAAACATATCAGTGTTTTGAAGTTTACATTGGAATTTCTTCTGGACGTTGGCTTTGTCCCAGAGCCCAGGAGAATAATGATTTGGTTTTTCCACCATATAATTCTACAGCAGCACTTTGCTGGCATTATCACTGCACTAGCCATTGCCTCATGTGGGACTTGAATATGAACACTGGATCATGCAGCTATAGAGCAACTGAGCCATAGGGGCAAATGAGGGTGAAATATATGAAGAAAATCAGAGTACAAAAAAGCCTGGTTCACTAATGGTAGTTTTCACAAATGAACAACCAGAAAACTATCCAGTACACTGGCAGATCAAAAACACCACAGCTGCTGACTTCTAGGAATTACACAATAAATGGTGTTGAATGAACACTTATAGTTCTTCCCACACTTTAATTGTATTGGTTTGTACTTCCCCAAAGAGGCTTAAAGCTATAAAAGCATTGTAACTCCAAATATAAGTTCTTAGGTATAAAGCCTCGCACAAATAAACTGCTACAGCTAAAAATGGAAAAAAGCATGCATAACAGATTATTGGCCAAAGCTTACCCAAAGTACTTTTGAATGCTCAGTTTATCTAGAGTTATGATGACCAGTAGCCTTCTGCCACAAGCTTTGGGAATTAAATGGTCATCCCTTGGGAACTAAAATATGATGGCCAAAAATACATTTGATGAACAGGGCATTACAGTTGCTGGACCAGTTACCACAACAGTTAAAAACAAACAAACCCAGAATGCTCTGATTCTCAAGTGGGCAAATACTGAATAAGTGGATGGCTTTGTAGCTGAAATGCAGATGAAAAGGGGTTTTCCTAAAACTAGATTATATATTCAGTTGGTCCAGTGTGCTGCACTGTGACTGAAAGCCCAATCTTGCTATGTCAAAAGGCACAATGAGCCACTAGACTAGGATTCCTTAGAAATGGGCAAACCACAGGGTGCAGGTGGAGTCATGCAGTTACATCATGCAGGAGCAGGTACAGTTGTGATATTGCACAGTAGTGATAGTGGCTGTGTGGATACTGTATGTCTTTGATCTGAAAAGAAAAAAAATGAACACAACTGAGATTTGAAAAAGCAGCTTAATTTAAACCCTACACTTTTTTCCCCCCCTATAAAACTTACTTGAATTTTCTTCTTTCAATGATTATTCCACATGCGCCTATTATTTTAGGTCACCTGTCACTGCCTCCTTCCTCGTGCATTCTTCTCCCTCAATCATTGTCCAATAATCTTCCTATCCCCTTTTCTTAGACTACATACATCGCAAATCGTGCTTTTTAGTTTCAGTTGCGCGGCTGCCTGCGCAGTGACCCATTTTCCCAGACGCGCTCGCCTGTTCCCACTCTGCTTCTCAATAGCTCTCAAACGGGCGCTGTTTCAGGCCGCTGGGCACTTGCTTCGTTCCCAACCTGTCAAGTTAATAATGAATGAATGAATAAATGGAGAGGGGGGGGGAGCGGGGGAGGAAAAGCCAGCCACTTTCAGGATTACCTTTGCACAGCGTCTCTACTACTTCCGATCTTTCCCACCTTTTATTCTTTTGTCTGTTCTTCCATTGGCTTGTAAGTAATGTCTAGTTGTAATTTTAATAGGCTTAAGTACTTGCCAGTCCGGAGTAGAGGCAGGGAAGCTGGTAACTCTCAGCAATAAGTCCCCTTCCAATATTTAAGCTCCTCCTCCTGCTCCTCGTCTTATTCCTATTCTTTTATTCTTATTCTTATTGCTTTCCTTTAAAAGGCAGAATGTACAGAGTGTGTCCTTCTTATTGGATAGGTGCAACTGTCTGTCACGTACTAAGCACGAAAAGGGGCGGTTGTCAAGGAGAGCATGGCTATGCGAACGGGGGCGGACGGGGAGGGGGAAATTTATCAAAATCTCCGAGAGAGGCGTGGTCTTGGAAATCTAGAGGTGTGGCTATTCAGAAAGGAAAGTGTGGTTTGGAAGGGGGTGGCGACTTGGAAGAGAAAGGAGGGGGGAGGGGGAAGGAGGGAGAGAGAGAGAGAGAGAGAGAGAGAGGAGGTGCGCGCGCTGAGATTGCCCTTGTGTCTCGAGCTGGAAAAGCGGCTTGGGTAGCGGAGCACTCTCCCTGCGAGCCGAGCCGAGGTGAGAGAGAACGAGAACGCGTGCGAAGCTGTAAGGAAGACCAGGGCAACTGCCGCCACCCCGTCTCATTAGTCGGTTTGACCGGCGAAGAGGAAAAAGCAGCTCTTGTCACATTGCAAGGAACGGATAGAAGGCTCCACGAAAGAAAGGAGGTGTGCGTCTCTCTCTCTCTCTCTCTCTCTCTCTCTCTCTCTGTGTGTGTGTGGGGGGGTGCAATTGTGCCCATCCGGAAAAAAAAAAAAAAGAGAGAGAGAGAGAACGGGGCTGGAGGACGAATTGATGGGAAGAGGAAAGCCAGCCGACAGCAGTTCTTCCCCGCTGCACACCCGCGCGAGCTTGGTTCTCGTGGTTATCCGTTGGATAGGTTGAGGGAGACACTGCGGCGGCGGCGGCGGTTTTTTGCCGAGGGAACGACGAGCCCGGTGAGAAGAGGAGGAAGAAGAGGAGGAAGCTGCGGTGGGTAGCAGCAGCAGCAGAAGCAGCAGAAGCAGCAGCAGCAGCAGCAGCAGAAGCCGCAGCCGCCGCGGGGTTCTCTTGCTTTCACATCCAGCCAGCCGGAGGGAAACCTCCAGGATGCGGCTGAAACCGAGCGTCGTCTTGCGCTTATACAGCCTCTGCGGGATCCTTATACAAGGTACCACCCCCGCCCGTCCCCCTCGTTGGCCCCCGCTCTCTTCCAACTTAGGGATATGATGTGCGTCCGAAGGTGGGGGGGGGGGGAAGAGAGAGAATCAGTAGGGCTGAAGAGGCCACAGCTGCTTCATAAGGATTCCTCCGTTGACCTTATTTCCTCCCCCTCCCCCCCCGAGCTTTGCCCTCAACCTGTTCCTCGTTTGTCTTCGTCTCTTGCTTCTTTGCTCACCCCCCCACACACACACGTCTCTCTCTCCCACATGCCTGGCATCTTTAGCTGTGGGGTTCCTTTGCCTTCTCCTGGTTCTCTCTCCCTCTCTTCCTTTTTGCCTCTTTCTTTCATCCCTTCACCCTCCGGCGTTGTCTTCTACAGAAACCCCACTTGGGTAGCGCTTTCCGTCCTTAAAGTGCTGCACAAACATTAATCCTTTCCTGCCCGCCCTTAATAGTCTCTCCCTCGTGCCCTCCCTCCCTCCCTCTCTCCCTCCCTCCCTTTAGAGGCTCGCATTCTCCCTTTCAACTCCTTGCAATGTTCCCCTTTTGCCACTCTTTTTCACCCCATCAAATAGGTCTAGGAAAGTGAGAAGGGGAATGCAGTGAGGTGAACAACGTGTGCACTGCAACATCATCCCAGGAGGATAAAAGCTCAAAATGGGAAGAAAAAAGGAGGGCACAGACAATAAGACTATAGAAGTGTGGCTTGTCTTAAAGATGAACCAAAGTGAAATATTGGATACCCCTCTCCTCCTGCGATAACCTATAATATATACTCTAGTGTGCATTCTCCAAGCCCCTCAGTGCTTTATTTTTGCATTATTTGTTCCGGTTTTTTTCCCTAATTTATGTTCCCTTGAAACTGATATTGACCCAGTAAGTGAAATGCAGAAATTACAATGGAAGAAACATGTCAGGTATTTTGCTCATGTAAATGAATGAATCTGAAAATACGTGGCTGTTAAATAAGAAGTAGAAAGCGCGACAGCTTATTTCAAGCTTCCAACACTATCTCTTTTACCTCTGTAAAATTGTGGTAAGTGGTGAACAGTAATGTCTATTAAGGAATCCAGGGAAGGATTCCGTTGATCCTTCTTGTTCCTTCGAGAATGTGGCTGTGGTGCTGGAATGTGCAATAAGGGTAATGGATGTATGTGTGTGTGTCTCTCTCTCTGTGTGTGCATGTCTTTATGGCTGCAGTGTTTGAGTATGTGGTTAGAGGGTTCTTTTGCTGCCTGTTTCTCCTTCCTTCCCACAGGCAACGGGAGAATGTAACAGTTAGAAATCCAAATGTGTCAGGGTGAAGCATCCTTGAGTGTTAACAACCATCTAGTTTGCTTCTGGAGGCTTCAAATGAGGTCAGCGAGCACCAGCAACTTCTCCATGTTTTCTTCAGGATGGTTGGCATTTGCCCCTCTTCCCACCATCATGTTGTCTAAGTCCAAAAATGTGTCTCAATCTCTCTTTGCTCTCTAATTAAGAAACAGTTGTGACCTTGTGATACCATGTAGACACACAGTATTATCTCTTTCCAAGGAGTGGTAGTGTAAAGTTGGTTGATTTTTCTTCTTTTTGGTATTCCATGCTTCCATGTATGCCATAGTATGATATAAAGTCTCCAGAGAAAGCAGTTGGAAGCCTTTGCTCCCTATATCACCAAAGCAGAAGTAATCTTTTAAGTGAGTCTGAATCTGCTGGATTTGGGAAGCTGCATAAACTCCCAGGTTTATTTATATATTTTTTTTTGAGTTTTAAAAGCAGTGCTGAAAAGACGTGGAATGTGTTTGGGAATGGAGATGATTTTATATGGCTATTTGCTTTTCTTACTAATCTCTGGGAACTGCTGGGAATGTCACAATACAAGAAGCTGCTGTTGTGCTGCTCTTTGGGATTATTTATTGAGGAATCTGGCAGGTGGCACATGTAGGGGGTTGCCTCTCTTGTTACATTTCCATGTGAACTGTCAATTCTCTTTGCTGCAAAAGGAGGGGGAAGCTCTCTTTATTGATTTTTTTTTCATCAGTGTAATCATGGTTGCTTCTGATGAAGAAAAAACTTGATATATTTTAGGATATGGAGCCAGCTGCATTCCATGCACACTGTATTTTAGAGTAAACTAATAGTGTAAAATTGTGTCTGTCTGTCTAGATACGTGTATTTTTTTTTAAACACAGCAGTTCAGTGATTGTGCCAGGAAGGAAAAAAAATGCACCACTGCAGGCAGCATCAGGTAAAAGAAAAATGCCATGCAAGAGGTTGCTTTTTGCTGTTGCTGTTATTGAAGGTATCATGCTGGTCCTTTTCCAGTCAGATACAGAACAAGCTATTTCTTTTTTACATCATGTACCTGGTATTTGCCCTATATTGTAAAAAGTGGGGGTGTTCTGTTTGGTTTATGTTTGTCAATTTTTAAGCAGTACTTGATGAAACAGTCATCCTTGCAGGTCTAACTGAGAAGGTACTCTGTAAAACATTTTGCCTAATTTCTTTCTTATAATTAAAAATTAAATGACTAAATTCTTCCAGTATACAGAAGCCTGTTGTCTCTTCATATGACAGAAATGAAATGATAAAAAGTCATAAGTATTTATAATATAAATATGCTATTCTTAATGGTTGAAGCACATATGAATTATTTATGTTAATAACTTTACATGGGTTTATTTTGGTCATTAATATTATTATATAATATTAATACACTTGCTTGGAAAAACTTAGTTCATCCTATTTAATCATTTTTCAACTTTTGTCTCTTTTAATGCACATAGAATTTCCCTACCCACACTCCTTATTTAATTTGTAGATAAACCAATGAAACTACAATAATAAATTGAAAATCAAGATTTTCAGTCAATATTTAGAAAAAGCTTCACTTTTTTATTGTGGACAATGCAAATCTTGTGAAATGTAAACCATCTGGTACCTACATTCCTTATATGGGGTAGTTGTATTAATTGCAATGGACTTGATAATCAAATCTTAATTTGATTTAAGAAAATAAGGAAAGAAAAATGGGCAGATGAAATCTATTTTTATCTAGAATTGAGGCTGGGTAATAAATATAATTTGTACAGGAATATGGTTTTGTTGTAATAACCTGTCTTAACCAGAAGGCCAACTGTAAAAATCTAGAATATTTTAAGGAGATAATACATCATCAGGTTGTATGGAGATTGATCCTGCCTTATAAGAAGTAAGCAGTCTTTGTACAAAATAAGTATATAAAGATATTAGTGGGCAGTGAAAAGATGAATTCAAGTTTTTACTTCATGAGGCTAGACATTTTTGTCTCCTAGATTTAAATATAAATTCAAGTTATCTTGCTATTGGATATAGTAAAAGTGCTCCCAGTTAATGTTAATAGCCTAATCTACAAATTATATACAAGCCATTATAGCTATATGTTTATTCATTAATATGCTTCATTATATTACTCTTATCTGGAAATTTTTAGAAGCTAAGCACATGGAATTGCTTAATATTTTATCAGTCCTACAAAAATCTGTTAAAGCATGGATTAAAACTAATCATAAATAAAATAATAAATTTTCAAAACATGTGTATTGCATACATAGTATGAAGATTGTAGTAATAAATATTCTGTAGTTCAAGTATATAGAGGTGTAAGAATTGGCCCAGAACTGTAGCTGCTATAGCCCCCTGCTGTGAGATAATGCAAATAGCATCCAGTGATTTAAGCTGCTATACCTTTCTGAAAATAGAAAGTACTGTATTATTTTTTTAAAAAAAGTTAATTGTAGTTTCAGTCATATAGAATAAATACTTTAAAGATCAATTATAGTCTTACTGAAATAAAAATCTCATCAAAAGATTGCTAATCTATAAGAAAATCATATTCTGATACAAGTAATATCAGTAAATAATTGTCAGTAGAAGACTAATATTTTATTACTCTTTCAAAACCTGTGCTCACAAGTCTATAAATTAGAATGTTGGGTATTTTTTACCCGTTTAAAATAAGACAATGATTTTGCTTAAATGTAAGCTAGAAATAATGTTGTGCTACAAAACTTCAAGAGTTTGTCAAAATGATGTATACTCAGGTCATATTTAAAATATCTCTCAATACTTACATCAAGTTAAGAAGACTTTCCCAAACTTGATGTATCCAGACACTTAAGATGACAAACTTAGAACACCAGGCTATTCTGATTTTGGGAAATTCCAGCAGTTAATTCTAATAATACCTTAAGGTTGCCGTGTTAGTACAAGCTGATTCATAGAACTATATTTTGATGTAGTGTAAGACAGAATACCAGGTAACACCCTTCCATAAGATGGATCTGCTTAATAAGAGCTGTGATTATACATTTTATCATTTTCTAATGTATAATTTAAATATAACTATATAACTATAAATATAACTAGTGATTTAAAATTATTTAAGATGTCACATTTGTGTATTTATGCATTCCACATATTAAAAATACTATATTCCAGATAAACAGTAATTCTTCTATTAATTAATAAGTTTGAACACCAATATTTTTTTAAAGTCAGGCATTAGCTTCAGAACATGACAAGAATGATCATATTTTGTGAAATACTTTTACAGGATGATAAAAAACATGTATACTAATACATTGAAACAAATATCTTAGAAATAAGCCTTACCAATGTAGATGATAATTTCAATATAAATAGTAGAGATTTGGTGAATGATGTGTAAATTTCATACAGTACAATGGTAGTAATAAAATAAATATTAAACATTGGTTTTCCATATGTGTATAATTATGTTTATGTATAGAATCATAATGTAGAATTACTTATCTTGAAATATACATGAGTATTTAAAAATCTCTCTTGTGGTTTGGGTGTTTTTATTTCTATCATATTGTTTTTCTTTCTATTTAATGTTAATCATATATATATATATGTGTGTGTGTGTGTGTGTGTGTGTGTGCATCTGTACACATGCATGCACACAAATACAATTAAAACATTTCTTTTTTAAAAAAAAATAGAAAAGAAGGGAATAAAACATATCAACAAAAGTAGCTTGAAGTTAGAATGTTTGATATTTGTTTACTTAAATCTTTTTTTTTATCAGCCATGGACCAGTTACTATATTTTTCTACTTTGAGTCTTGAATGTCCTCATGAAATAATTTCTAGTCATGAATTTTAATTATTCTTCAAAACTGCAATTTTTCTAATGATTCACTTTTTTATGTTTTGCAAAATGGCACATACACTGTCTCACACACAAACATGACATTGTTTTGAATATCAAAGTAATTGACTTATTTTGTTGATGATTTTGTGTAGTAAAAATGGCAAAGCCTTTTTTTGCTTTTTTTAAGAGTTGAATTTTTGATTATTTTTTTCATATTTTTCACTGAATGAAAATTAAATAAATGATTATAGAAATGCTACTTCATTATTGTGGGATATAATAATATTGAAAGCTTGACAATTTCCCTTTGCTGCTTCTTATATTAAACACATTCAAAATGGTTATTTTGAATTTCTTTTTCATGCCTTTTCCTTTTTCAATACTTAATTTCTCTTATTTTCCTTCTTCAAGATTATCTATTCCACTATACCCATTAAGGTTTAGCCTATAGTTTCTCAAATGTATCATGAAAGACTTCAATTGGGTTGACTTTTGTGTGTAGGTTACTGTAATTGCCTTCAAGTCAGTTTGTTTGTTTGTTTGTTTGTTTCTTTGTTTGGCTATGTAGGCTATCATTGGGTTGACTTTTGTGTGTAGGCTACTGTGATTGCCTTCAAGTCAGTTTTTTTGTTTGTTTGTTTGGCTCCTGGCAATTGCTAGACAGTCTCTGAGGTATTCTTGGCAAGGATTTTCAGAAGTGGTTTGCCATTGTCTTCTTTATGGGACTGAGAGAGAAGAATCTTCTTCCTCCTCCTCTTCTTCCTCCTCCTCCTCTTCTTTTTCTTCCTCTTCCTCTTC
>JANHFM010007302.1:259006-270250 GCA_032468115.1 Grayia smithii
AGCACCTAGAAGCCAAGAGGAACATATGTGCCAAATTTCAAGTTTGTAGGCTTTACCATTCTGGAGATTTCGTGATGAGTGAGTGATATTTATATATATAAATTTCTGCACGTCATGTTAATGTATAATGACAAAATTTTGAAAGAAATGTGTAGTCCTTTCAGGATCACATTTTTATTGGAATTGTATTGCTATGTATTGTTTCAGTCACATTAGATATGGAAACTGATCTTTGAAACTTAAAAAAAGAAAGAAAGCTAATTTAAGACATTTACATTACCTATCTTTGCATAACTTCAGGCAAGAGATTTCTTTAGGGCTACCAGAGCTTGCTACCAAAATAACTGCATAACTGCTATATGGTTATTTTGCTGCCATTTTATTAAAACTTTGATAAGATTGATCTTAATCTTGATCACTTGATCTTAGCCAAAAGGCCAAAAAGCTTTATTTGACTTTATTTTGATTTTAATACCCTGTTTTCCCCCAAATAATAAGCCCTCATAATAAGCCCAATCGGGATTTTGAGCACATGGCAATAAGGCCAAGCACTTATTTCAGAATTCAAAAAATATAAGACAGGGTCTTACTTTCAGGGAAACACGGTAGTGTTCTTTAGATTTGAATTAAACAATAAAATGTTGTTTGTTTATTATTAGATATATGTTGATGTTACAAGATACAGGATTTGTAAATTATACAGTCATTGGCAGGGTCACTTCTTGGAAGTAAAGCCCATCACTATAGTACAGTGATGGCAAACCTATGGCACACGTGCTACAGGTGGCACGCATAGCCATATTGGTGGGCATGCGAGCTCAGCTCCGGCTTGCACCAGCCAGCTGATTTTTGGGCCTTCTGGGCTCACCTGCAATAGTGAAACAGGCTGTTCCCTACCTCCAGAAGGCCTGGTGGGGTGGGGAAGGCCCGTTTTTTTCTCTCCTCATGCTCCAGAACCTTTCTAGGAGCCTGAGGGGGGAAACGGCCTTCTCTACCCCTCCCGACCCTCCGGAGGCCAGAAATATCCCATTTACAAACTTCTGGTCCCACAGGAAGTTGGCAAATGGGTCATTTCTGGCCTCCGGAAGATCTCCGGGTGAGGGGGAAAGGCCATTTTCGTCATCCCTAGGTTCCTAGAAAGGCTCTGGAGCCTGAGGTGAGGAAAAAAATGGGCCTACTAGGCCCAAAAAGCATGGGGGAGTGTGGGGGGAGTCACGTGCGCATGTGCAGGGGCAGGGCGCAGAGAATTATGGGTTTGAGCATATGTGCGACCTGCCCTGCACTCCCCCCACTTATGGCAGGCAATGGCAAAAAGGTTCACCATCACTGTTATGTTTGAAAACTTTTAGAGAGGGAAATAGATGGTGCTATTCTTTCATCTTTGTCTCTTAAATGAATTCTTCAATCCTATTCCTATTCATTTTTTTCCCTTCTTTTAACTAAGAATTTAGACATACTACTATTTGGATTCTTTGTTTCATTAAGTGCAGTTAGTATTTTATTGCAATAGTTTATTTCAGTTGTTTTAAAATCCAACAACATTGTCATTGACTTGGAAGAGAAATAAGGGTGATGTTCTTTCATTCAGGTACAGTATATAGTTAAGTGTGGAGATAGTTTTTAATGTCATGAAATGCACATTTGGTTACACTCCTTAACTGTTCAATGGAAATAATAAGAAACCAAATAAATCTTTGTAATTTAATATTTAAACTTTTTTGAGTTCAATATTTTAATATTTAAAAGAAAGAGCATATCAGGTAGGACCAACGCCTCATCTATTTGTTTTTAAAATTTAGCTGAAAAAATATAGTAAGTTCTAGTTTTCAACAGATTTCAGTTCATGGTTTAATTTCGGCTTTCTATTCCTTACAAGAACATATCTAGAGAATATTTATCATAAATGTTACCGGTGCTCCAACATGAGTCAAAAATAACTTGATGTAATGCCAAATTACATTTTGATGAATGACTTAAAAGACTTCTAATTGGATGAGGAGTGGGAGCTGAAGTTAATTCTAGATTTTTCTCCTGACAATGGAAAGCTGTAACCTTTCCAGGTTCATTTTTAACTGTGGTTCTTCAATTTTAATTAGGCTGCACTCTGAGATTAAAAACTAATGAAGATAACAAATAATATATTTATTTCAGAACTGAATTGTTCCACGTGCATTAAATCTGCTCCTCTAATCTCTGCTTTATTTTCTTAAGTTATTTTTTCAAGGTTTATACATAGTGTATACAAACAACTTGTTACAAAATAATAAATAAAGTTGTAGTTAATTATGGTTTATCATGTAAAATAAAACATGCCTACTACATACTGCCCATTCCTACTAGCTTGATTTTTCTTATCAATAGAAATGGCTAAGCAGGAAATATATAGCCAAATGACTATAGTCTCAGTGTCAGAATTTGGAATTATGGCATATTTGTCTGTTTTCAGCTTGCCATTTTTAAACAAAACTTTGACAGAAACTTCAGTTGGAAAGCCAATAAAACTATTATTTCATTGTAACTGGGCTTTTCAGTTCATTTATTTGATATGTGATATGGATATGAGATTGTATAATATCCAAATTTTTAAGATTTCTATTACTGATTGAAATAAAATGTTGTTACATTTAATCATATAAGCCTTTTAATTTATTTTAAATTATTTTTTTTTAAATGCTGGATATTTTATAAATCGTAGTTTGTATTACTCATTTCATTTTACAGTTATTTGCCTGAGTTTATAGCATTTAAATTATTCATTGTAAAATTTAATTGTAAATTTCTAGGATTCTTTTGCAGTTTATTAATTTTAATTTACAAATAATTTTTTTTCCTATTTTATTTAAATTGTTTGTTGTTGTTAGTTGCGAAGTTGTAGTCCGACCCATTGCAAGCACATGGACAATGTTTCTCCAGGCCTTCCTGTCCTCTACCATCCTCTGGACTCCATTTAAGCTCATGCTGACTGCTTCCAGCCACCTCGTTCTCTGTCATCCCCTTCTTCTTTTGCCCTCAATCTTTCCCAACATTAGGTTCTTCTCCAGTGAGTTCTTCCTTCTCATTAGGTGGTCAAAGTATTTGAGTTTCATCTTCAGGATCTGGTCTTCTAAAGAGCAGTCAGGGTTGATCTCTATTAGGACTAACTGGTTTGATCGCCTTGCAGTCCAAAGGACTCACAGGTGTCTTCTTCAGCACCATAGTTCAAAGACCTCAATTCTTTGGCGCTCAGCCTTTCTTATGGTCCAACTTTCATAGCCATATATTACAACTGGGAAAGTCATAGCTTTGACTATACATACTTTTGTTGGCAGGGTGATGTCTCTGCTTTTTAGAATGCTGTATAGATTTGCCATAGATTTGCTCCATAGGAGCAAGTGTCTTTTAATTTCTTGGCTGCAGTCCCCATCAGCCTGATTAATTTAGTGCATGTTGTGCTCTGCATATAAGTTTAATAGGCAGGGCGACAGTATACAGCCTTGCCAGACTCCTTTCCCAAGTTTGAACCAATCAGTGGTTCCGTGTCCAGTTCCCATTGTTGCTTCTTGACCCGCATATAAGTTTCTCAAGAGACAAATTAGATAGTCTAGTACTCCCATCTCTTTAAGAACTTGCTATAATTTGTTGTGATCCACACAATCAAAGGCTTTAGCATAGTCAATGAAGCAGTAGAAGATGTTTTTCTGGAATTCTCTAGCTTTCTCCATGATCCTACATATGTTGGCAATTTGATCTCCAATTCCTCTGCCTCTTCGAAATCCTGTCTGTACTTCTGCTAGTTCTCAATCCACATACTGCTGGAGCCTAGCTTGTAGAATTTTAAGCATAACCTTACTAACATGTGAAATGAGTGCAATGGTGCGATAGTTTGAACATTCTTTGGCATTGCTTTTCTTTGGAATTGGAATGTAAACTGACCTTTTTCAATCCTGTGGCCACTGTTGAGTTTTCCAAATTTCCTGGCAAATTGATTGTAGCACTTTTATTGCATCGTTTTTTAAAATTTTGAATAGCTCAGCTAAAATACTCAGCTGGAATACTGTCATCTCCACTAGCTTTGTTTTTTAATTGTTATGTTATTAATTATATGCTGGTCTAAGATTTAAAAAGGATTGATCAATACTAGTAAGAAATTCTATGAATTTTGATGTTTAGAATTATTTATGATTGGTATTTAAATATATATGCTAGAAAGATAATGTCTATTCTGACATAGCTCAAGATTTATAGAATGTTCTATAAATCTGTAGCAGCAAAATGACCATGTAGGAGTTATCCAGATTTTGGAAGCAAAGTTGTCACATTGTTTTAAATAATGCCATCCAAGTATTTTACCTTCAGTTGCAGTTTTTGCATAGAACCAATAGATATATCTCTGATTTTCATAGATTCAGCCAACATCTGTCTTCTTTTTGTTTGCTCAAGTCTATAAATCATATCTCTCATAATGCGGTAGGGAAATTATCTGTCTCTGTCTCCAGTGTATATTCTGGAAATTTTTCCTCTTGGTTATGTGTGATAATTAATTATTGATTTCTCAAAATCTATCAAAAGACAATTTGCTATTTCTCTGACTACTTTATTATTAACAAAAATTAAGTAAGGTACTTGGTTTTACTTTCTAGTTTTCCTTACTACATAGCAAATTTTTGTTATAAAAATTTCTTATTCTGTATAAATATCATTGTCTCCATAGCTTGAATTGAATTGCCCTGGATGTGTCATTAAAATCAGAATGCACCATTAAGGGAATTAATTGAATCAATCTGAACTTCTCTTCCTACAAACCTGAAATATAGCTGATGTAAATCTATTCTTTATATTGATTATTTTTGTAAGATCCTATGTGGGAAAAACATTTGGCTCATATATCAAACTCTTGTATGCCTTCCATCTGAATCCATTGTTTCATTCTGTCTTCCAATATAAATTTAATCATATGATCCTAATGATCAAGTTGATATTAGTTTTGAAAATGGGATCTTCCATCTTACCTGTCTCTGTGACCCTAACCCTTTTTCACATTAAAACAACCATTTTTATTTCTGTTTTTTTACCTTTCCCCCCCTGAAATTTCAACTGGTAAGGCTTGGAATTAAAAAAAAAGTGTTATCATTTTAATAGCTACAATTTGATCCAGTATATTTAAATATTTTTGTGCCATCTTTTCATTTTTTTTTTTTCAAAATAGGAATATTATTTTTAAATAATTCGTAATATTTTTAACATTGTTTCCTAAATATTTAAAACATTTATAGTTTAAATTTATTCTGAACTTTAATAAGTGAGTAAAAACCCTTAACCGAGTCTTCTGAAATTTACCAGTAAACCTGATGATTTCTTCAACTCCAATATGTTTTGCAGATGCTCAGTACTTGAAAGCATTGGTATTATGTCATGTCATGAGCAAACAAAAAAAAACCCTTTTTCTTCTTTTTCACTTTTTAATTTCCTTGTTAGCACACAATACTACCATTAATATTTCCGTATCACTGGAAATAAAAAGTAACCCTTTTTTGTTCGACTTGAAAGTAAATTCTTCTGGATCATAGGTATTAATTCTTATTTGACCAAATGATGATTATAAATTTGATCTAATGTTAAAGAATTAAATACTAAATTCAGATTTCCACAATATTTGCTTTAAATATATTCCTTCAACACAATCCAGAGCTTTGAGAATGTCTAATGAGCATAATGATAATGTATTAATTTTACAATGGTTAATGATATTCAACAATTACCAATTGTTGATACCAATTTCTGATATATTCCGTTCAGGAATAAATCCTGCTTGATCAGGATATATAAATTTTCTACAATTAATTTGGGTGATTAGCTAAAAACTTTGTGAATAATTTACAAACCGTGTTAAGTAGGTCTATAGGAGGATACTTCTTGTAAATCTTTATCTCTCGGAGGATTCAAGTTACTTTGGATATTTGCCATGTTAATGGGAGAGACTGTCTAGGGCACAAGAATATACTAATTAAAAATTGCAGGGTCAACATTTTTTTAAAACTTTAAAATTCCCTTGTTAAGACATTGGAACCCTGAGACTTACCAATCCGTTTTTCTTTCACTTAAATTTTACAAAGATCCTAGCATTTCATCAGATTCATAGTATTTTTCTTTTAAATATAAGATTTGTCTAGGATTTTAATTACATTTTTTAAAGGGTATAACAGTATAGTCTGCTTTTCTGTCATGGTCATATGGCTTATACCTTCACCTTTTGAAACAGCTTTCATAGCATCCTATCTTGTTGAATATGTTTGTTTCATAGCATTTTCTGTGAACTAATTTGTTAGTGTGTGTGCTAAATGTTGCTTCACCTTTGGGTTATGAAGCAAGTTATAACTGATAAAAAAGAATACAAGATTCTTAGTGCATAATCTGCAATGATTATTGATACAATTTACACCCATTATAATTGATTTAGAAAAAGAAAAGAAACCTAAGTGTAATCTGTTCTTGAAAAGGATTAATGGCTACCAGAACAATGTGTGTATCTTTTTGATGATCATATGGTCCAGGATATATCAGTGAGGCCATACATTTAAATTAGTGCCTGCATCTTCTAACCCACTAAAGGTTGTGTCTTATTCTCATGAAAATCTGTTGAACATTACATCAGTATTTATCGCAGGATTAGATTTTGCATTCATTTTTTTTCAATGATTAAATTATGTTTTTTATAAAGCAATTTCTTCTAAATGTCTGTAAATTTAATTATTTTAGTAAGAAAGAGAAAGTGTAGGCTTGGTTACTAGCTTTAATAATTGTTGCTGCTAATTTGTACATTGACACTTAATTTAGAATTTGTAGGATATATATCAAAGAATGAAAATAAGATGAGAAACCAGGATACAATAGTTTGCCCAAAGGCAAAGATGATCTTTGAAATTTTACTCACAAGGAAGTCAGGTTTGTGGGGCAAATCCAATAGCCTGATTTCCATTCTCCCTCACCCTTTGGAACGGACACCCTACCAGTGGGGTGATTAACAAGAAGACCCTTATTTTTTGTATCTACATTCATTGAAAAGGAAGGGATTATAAGTGAATAAATAGGCAGATAATGGGAAATACAATGGGAGAGCTCACTAACACCAGTTCTTCGCCTATTGCACTAGTGGCTGTTTCTGAGGCAAAAACTTCAGCATATAACTGATTAAGATCTTGATGATTTCAGGCAGCAGCACAAGCTGCTTGGAGGATAGTAATTAACCAATTAAGACAAAAAACAAAGCTAGTTACCTAGCAGTTAGTGTTTATAAGGGAGAAAAAACACTCAGAGATAGAATTCTGGCCTGCATCCTGGTTCTATTGAACTACAATGCAGTCAAAAATATTGAGACCCTCTTTACTTTTGTCAATTTTATTATGCTGCAGCCTGTTTTACAGTGGTTGAAATTCATTTTCTTTTCTCATTAATCTATACTCAGTACCCATAATGAGAAAATGAAAACCAAATTTACAGAAATGCCTGTTAATTTATTAAAAAGAAAAAACTGAAATATCACATTGGTTTAAGTATTCAGACCTTTTGTAACAACACTTCAAATTTAGTTCTGGTGTCTCCCATTTCTATCATTTCTGACATGCTTCTACATTTTAATTGCAGTTGACCTATGGTAAATTAAATTGATTGGGCATGATTTGGAAAGATACACACCTATTACAGAAGGCCTCACAGCTGACAATGCACACAGTAGCAGAACAAAAGCCATAAAGTCAAAGAATCTGCCTGCACAGCTCAGAAACAGGATTATTGCAAAGCACAGATTTGGGGAAGGCTACAGTAACATTTCTGCTGCACTGAAGGTTCCTAAGAGCACAGTGGCCTCCATAATTTTCGAACGGAAGAAGTTTGGCACAACCAGGAGTCTTTCAAGAGCTGGTTGCCTGTTCAAACTAAGAAATCTTGGGAGAAGAGGCTTAGTATAGAGGTGATCAAAAACCTGATAATCATTCTGACTGAACTCCAGACATCCTATGTGGAGATAGGACAGAGTTACAGAAGGACAACCATCACTGCAGCCCTCCACTGATATAGGCTTTATGACAGAATGGCTAAACAGAAGCCTCTTCTTAGTACAAAATACATGAAAGGCCACTTGGAATTTTGCAAAAAAAAAAAAAAAAGCACCTGAAGGACTCAGACTGTAAGGAAGATGATTCTCTGGTATGATGAAACCAAGATTGAACTGTTTGCTTCAATTCTAAATGTCTGGAGGAAATCAGGCACCGCTCATCATTTGCCCAATATCATCCCAACAGTCAAGCATGATGGTGGCAGCATCATGCTGTGGGGGTGTTTTTCAGTAGCAGGGACTGGGAGTAACAGAAAGCTGAATGGAGCAAAATATAAGGATATGCTCAATGAAAACCTATTCCATAAAGCACAAAACCTCAGCCTGGGTGGTAGGTTCACTTTCCAACATGACAATGTCCCTAAACACACAGCCAAGACACCACAGGAGTTGCTTAGGAATGTCCTGGAGTGGCCTAGCTAAAGCCCTGACTTGAATCCTATTGAACATTTCTGGACGAACCTGAAAATGGCTGTCCACTGACAGTCACCATCCAACCTGACTGAGTTTGAGAGGATTTGCAAGGAAGAATGGCAACAAATTGCTCAATTCAGGTGTGCAAAGCTTGTCACATCATACCCCAAAAGACTCGAGGCTGTAATTATTGCCAAAGGTACTGAGTGAAGGGCCTGACTACTTGTATCAATGTAATATTTCAGTTTTTTCTTTTTAATAAATGTAGACATTTCTAAAATTCTGTTTTCACTTTCTCATTATGGGGTACTGGGTGTAGATTAATGAGAAAAAATTGAATTTTAACAAGTCAATCTGCAGCATAACAAAATTGACAAAAGTGAAGGGTTTCAGAAATATTTTCTGAATGGACTGTATGTAAGAGACCTAATTTTCATTAAATTCCTCTTTTGTAAGCTATTTGGGGACAAGGGCTCTGTTTACAACATGGAACTATTTAAGTAACTATGGGAATAGAGAAAGCTGAGACACAATATTACATTCAAAGGAGCTAATAGCACAATAGCATTCCTTCTAGTTACCCTGCATTCTGCTTTCTAGAACATAAATACTAAATAAACTTTTTAAAATCACTCTGAATATTTACACTGTTATTTTTGAGTAAATTGGAAACACTGTTCCATGAAATAGTTTTATATGGCAGAGATTGGAAACAATGTAGCATACACATTGGTAAAATACTGTTCTAAAACTGAATAACCAGTGTAATCTTTGTTTGGGTAAAAACAATTTAAGTTTATGTAAATTAAGTATCTTCTGGAAAAGATTCCCAGTTTCTAAAATTTATTTATTTATTTATTTAGTTCGATTTATATGCCACCCTTCTCCTGAAGGACTCGGGGCGGCTCACAGGTGTTAAAATGAACAATAAACAATTAAGTTAAATTTAAGATTAAAATTAGAAAATTTAAAAATAGTTAAAATCAAGTAGAAAAATTAAAACCCCCTATCAGTCAGCCAATCTCTTGGAACAGCCACGTCTTCAGGTCACGATGGAAAGATGGGAGGTAAGGGGCCGTCCTGAGTTCAGTGGGATGGAAAATGGAATAAATGGAAGGGAAAAAGCAATCAATTCATAAAAGTCGCATATTTCAACAAAGTAATGCCATCTTCTTGACAGTCAACAAATTAATACTTGAAATATTTAATTTTTAAATTAACTTATTCATCTTAAAGTCTGATAAATTTGACTACTTAATTAGTACTTTTTTCAAAATGGTGGGTTGAAATCCAACAGAAACTGACCTATAGTCTATAACATGGATCTACAGTTCCATCTTAATTTTTTTCTTGAAGGATTTTATTTGTAAAATATATAATTGAGTTTTGTGTGCATCTTTATTTTTTTATTGTCTTATGATTTGCTTTGGTAATACTAGGAAGTAATCAAGCTATGGTTTTATTTTTAATAGTAATTTATAATATTTGACTACCAACCTTGGCAATATATTAATTGGTTGTTAATTCATCATACGTAATAGTTAGCAGATGTATTTTCACATATAGTATTTGCCAAGCTGTCCATACTATTTAATTTCTTTTTCCAAACTGGAACAAGTTTTTTCGTATACACTCAAACAGATGCTAATAATGATATTGTAGCAAAGCAACTTATTGACTACTGATCTATCCAATTCTCTTATTCAGCTAGTAAGTGAATAATCTCTGTTAAACTCTAGAAGCAGAAATTTATAATTGATTTAAAAATATTATTTTAGTAACTGTATTATTATTTTATAAATACAGATAGCCACTTGGATATGTCCTTTTAAGCCTAGGGGCTTGAATTGATGAACTTTTCTCTTATTAAGCATTAAAATATGTAAATGTGAATATTATTTGCTATATAAAATAAGTAGTCTCATAAGGAGAGTTTTTGAAATGTTGAAGAGATAATTGCCCTGTTTCTATGATTAGCAGATGTTGTACAGCACAGCTGGTTTTCTAAACACTGCTGATCTGCATTTCTTAAATGGTAGTTTCAGTTAACTCTTTAGTTGGAATAAAGCCTGCTTTGTTGATTACACACTGATAGTTATTTTTTTTTAAAAAAACCTGGCTTGAAGAAAGTATGAATGGGACAGTATTTGATATACTTCTTCCAATTTATACTCTCTAATTCATTCATGAACATATTTAAATTGTTGGATATTAAAGCTGAATAGAGATGATTGCTACTACAAAACATATTTTCTTATTTAAACACGTTTTGTCTACATATTGTGGATTGTATGATGTACCAAATTGGTTTATTTATTTATTTTTTATAACAGAATAGGATGACTGAAAATGTTGAAAATATTTATTTATTATTTCTAACTTTATACTGTAGCTGGTCAAGATTTGATAGTTCATGGTCTATGGTATATACAGTATACTGTAGTATATACAGGAGGAGAGTTGTCTTCTGTTGTATATTTGAGGACAGCATTCCACAATGCTAACCACAATAAAGGCATACTTCTGAGGTTCAGTAAGATGACAAGTCATAACAGGAAGCAGCTAGAACATGTCCTTCTGTGTGGAGCTGACAGATTCTCTTGGGACAAAGTAATCCCTTAAATACTCTAGTCCAATACCAAATACTCTAGTCTAATACCAACAGCTCTAACATCTGTAGTTATGAAAACCTTTGAAAGACTAGTGCTGTCTCACTTGAAAACCATCACAGATCCATTGTT
>JANHFM010007303.1:0-11199 GCA_032468115.1 Grayia smithii
CTGATGTGATCGGGGTTTACTTTGTGTTTTAATAGTTTTAAATGAGTTTTTAATTTCTTTTAACTGTCATATTTATAGTATTTTAAATTTTTGTAAACCACCCCGAGTCCTTTGGGAGAAGGGCGGCATATAAATATGATAAAATAAATAAATAAATAAAATAAACAAACAAACAAACAAACAAACAAATAAATAAATAAATATACAGTAGCTAGACTCCATCCTCAAGAGAAGTAGCTGTACTTCCTAACCAGTTGTTGCTATTTCTAAAGGTTAAGAGTGTGAAAACATACTGACTTTAGGGAGAACGAAAGAGATGGAAAGCCAAGCCAGTTATAATTCCTTTCATTTCTATGTGAGATTCTGTATGAAATGTGGATAAATGTTCGTTGCAAAGGGGTTTCTTTTCCATTCTTCGATTTTTTTCCATCACCTCTGTATGGATCTGCAAAGAAAGCTTGGGCAACTATTTTACAGCTTTCAATTGACTTAATACAGGTACGGACTCTGAAGCAATCAGTTTCATAGATATTACATGTTGATAAAAGGCCAACATTTCTGCCTGTGAAATGAAGACATTGGTTAAAATTCAGGAATTATTAATGTTTACAGTTTTGTTTGCAGGAGACAAAACAGTGCATTCTTAAAATCTTCAGCATGACATTGGAAAAATACATTCCAAGGAGTCTTGCTCAAATATTATTTCACAAGTCTGTTTGCTAATTGCAATTTCTTCTTGCCCTGTTACCATTAATAATTATGGGAAATTACTCTAATGAAAGCTAACTGTAAGAAGAATATGCCAATTGTTAAGCCTGTTATCTCTGCATAGCTGGTCAGGAATAGTGAGTCTTCTCCTTGTATTATAAGGAAATCTTGCAGTACAATACTATTCTTAATGAAGAAATACGGTATCTTCTATCATGTTGTGTAAATTTGTAAATATTTTTAATGTTCTTTCTTCAAAGCTCTCTGCATAAATATGTTTGGGGAAAAGTTCAGTGCAGTGTATTCATTTCCCCAAAGTAGCAGAATCACCATCCTCGACTGTGTACTTTTTAAAAAGTGTATTTGTTAGGATAGAAAATACCAATATTTTCTGTCCATAAAGTAACTGTAAAACTGTAAAAGGAGTACAGGTAATCCTCAATTTATAACCAGAACTGAACCCAGAATTTTGGTTGGAAGTTGAGTCACCATGTGGTCAGACTCAATTTTACAACCATTTTTATGACAGTAGCTAAGTAAATCATGTGGTTGTTAAGCGGATCATGTGGTCATAAGTACAAATCCATCTTATGCAATAGATATTTGTTGTTGGAAAAATGGCAAAAAGGTAGCAAAACATAATCACATGACCCTGAGATGCTGCAATCGGTTATAAATGTGAGCTGATTACCAAGCACCCAAAATGTTATTTGCATGACCACAGAGGTAGCGCAGCAACAATAACTTTGATAACGGATCAAAAGTAATTTTTTTCAAGTCCATCATAACTAGATGAGTCGACGACCATTGTAAAGGTACTGTAAATTTCCAAGCCACTGTAAAATGGCATGTTTTGTTTTTTTATTCTTCTTTGACCCTAGTGGCCTTTATAATTCTCCCAGCGACCGGACTAGATCACCAAAGTTTCCTCATTCACGACGGCATCCTTCAGGCGGAAGTGAAAATGAGCCTGTGCAGCCTTTCAGAAGAAGGTGGGACGTGACCCTAAATTTTCTATGACTGTTGTACAGGCTTCTTTAATTCTGCTCTTTGTTATTTATGTTTTCTTTCTACTTCCTTCCTAATGCAAATTTAGGGTTTCTTTATGTCTGTTTTGGTTCTTTTTTTTTTCTCTTTGAGCGTCATCAACTATGTTTGCTAACAAGGTGAATGGAAGTTTTCCAAGTCATCTAATTTGTGCATCTGTAAACACTTTTGGTACCCAGGATAATTCAACATTAATAATACTGAAAGTGAATTAGTAATAAGAATAATTGTTATTGTTTCTTAGGGAAAACCTCATTGTTTCCTTGTCCAAATATATAAATTTGACATAATTATGCATTCTACATGGGGTTGCCCTTGAAGGGTATCCAGAAGCTTCAGCTGGTGAACAGTGCCATGGCACGGACAGTTATGTGTGCTCCTAGGTGGTCACATCAGTGGTGAAATCCAAATTTTTTTACTACCGGTTCTGTGGGTGTGGCTTGGTGGGCATGGCGTGGTAGGCACGTTCCACTCTGGGGCCAGCCAGAGGTGGTATTTGCCGGTTCTCCTAAATACTCAAAATTACCACTACCGGTTCTCCGAACTGCTCAAAATTTCCGCTAGCGGTTCTCCAGAACCTGTCAGAACCTGCTGGATTTCATCCCTGGGTGACATGTTACATTTCTGTTCTGTGAGCTGCACTGGCTGCCGGTTTGTTTCTGGCTGCAATTCAAGGTGCAGTTTAATTGAGGGACTGTTTCTCCCCAATTACATCTACTCATCCCCTCAGATTTGGCAGCAGGGGCATGTTGAAGATACTGTCTGCTAAGGTGTTCCACCTGATGGAGCCTAGGAGACAAGCCTTTTCTGCCATGGCACCCTCCCATTAGAATATCATCCTTTCTGAAGTGAGCTTGGCCCTTACAGCCTTCTGGAATTCCCAAGCCTGGGAATCCCCTGACAACAGGGAACTTACACATTGGCAGCACCACATATAACTGTCTTGCAATCTTGTTCTTATTTATGTTTACTTAGGTAAGTGGTTTTATATATTTTTAATTGTTGCTTTGTCACCTTTTGTGAGGTGGTGATCATATAAAATTGGATGGATGGATGGAGTACTCCTTTGTTTTATTTTCTGCCAGTGTCATTATGTTTTTCTCCTTTATAGATCAAGATCCCGTTGCAATACCAGCAGTGGTAGTGAATCAGAAAATTCTAATAGAGAACATAGGAAGAAGAGACACAGGTGATGAAAAATTATGCACAAATGTTGAACCAAATGCATATTCTACTTAATTTACAGATTATGGTGTAAATAAATACTGCTTCTATGAATGATATTTTCCTGTCAGGTTAATTTTCATTTTAAAAAATTGGGAGATTTTATTTCTTCTTATATATAAATAGGGGAGGTTGCCTAACTCCCTTTTGTTACATATTAGAAGCAGTCCAGAATTATGAATAATTTAAACTCTAAATATTCCCCATGAGCATTATGATTATGTTCATCTTTGGAGAAAAAAATTGCCTTTTTCTTAATTTAAAGCAACTTGCAAACTGCTCAGGCAAGGCAAAGGAATTAAATCTGTCCAGGCTCCAGCTGATTTTATGTACTAAAGAACTAAATAAAAAGAAATCAGAAGCGATCAGTTGTTTTTTAAAACAACCAGAAATGTTGGTAGTTATTTCATATTTAATAAAACCTGAATCTTTAAAATGTTTTACCAATGCAGGGAAGTAATCTAATATGAAGATTGATTCCTTGCCTGAAATTTGGAGACAAAATCCAGAGAACATTTTGGGTAGGAGGGAGGGTAATTCAAACTGAGCAATCAGTTTCCTTCCTGATGAAGGAATTCAAACTGAGCAATCAGTATCTTAGATGACCTGACTAGGTGTCTATGAATTGATTTCATCAATGGTTTTCATTAAGGAAGTGTTGGATCATTTGAAAAATCAATCTGAGAGATATAGATTTGATGTGGATATGCCTGACTATTAAGATGGAATTGGGTTTAGGTTTGTTAACAACATGATAACAAACAAACAAACATTGTTGTGTTGGGTTTTTCTGTTTGGATTTTTCTCTCCTTTTCTATTCATTCAAAATCAGAAAGGGCAGTTAAAACACTGCTGTTCTGCAGAGCCTTTTGGGGATGAATGTTATTGTTACATCCAAGGTAGTTTTTATTCGTTACCTTTTTAAAATTTAATAACTGGTTTATGGTTTGATAGGTATTGCTTGTCATTTTACTGGGGTTATTTTATTGCACTGTTTGCCACTTTGAGTCTGTGATTGAAGCAGATATTTGTTTTGTAAATAAATATAATTAAATGTGTTGCCTGATTCATTAGAATAGTACATTTATTTTTCTTAAACCTCTAGCTACTAGAATCAGTCATCTTACGACATTGTTACGTTTAGCATTCAGTTTGTGAACAAATGCTCAATATCTCAAAATAGCATTAAAACAGAAGCAAGTATGCCAAGTGATGAGCTTTATGTAAATTATATCATGAAATAGAACAGGTGTCTGTCTTCAAGATTAAATTTCCAGAATATTAAGGTCTGATCTGATTATCTCATCTGATTATCTTCCCAATCTGACGCTTTTCACATCTGTTGAACTGCAAGTCTCATAACTTCTAAGTGTTACCATTATGTTAATGTTTGTAAAGGTTACGACAAGAGAATGAAATGGTTGATTCAGCTCCTCAATGGGAAGCAGTGCTGAGGCGACAAAAGGAAAAAAACCAAACTGAACCCACCTATCGACGTTCCAGGCACAGATCACGATCGTATGTTGAATGCTAAACTTTTTGGACATCTAAAATGAGAAAAGTTACCCTTATTTAATATCATTTTTACTTGTTAGTTAAATACAATAGGAGAGACTCCCTCTTGTGGTCAATTTGAACATTATAAACAAGCTTTTGAAAGCCAGATATAGTTGTTCTATTATATTGCAATAAATCTTAAGGAAAAAGAATAACAAGAAAGTTAAATGCTACAATGAAAATATAGTTTGCCCTATTAAAAAAATAAGTGCCTGAATATCAGAAAATAAGAGGGCTGAATATCAGAGAAAAATAACTTAAGTGGATGTTGTAGGAAAAAGCAAGAGAACACGCAAAACCCCTCCGTTTTCTATTGCTGTACAAGTCATCTGTATTACCAAAGGATTTTTAGATTTAACAGCCATACAAATTCCATAGTTAAATAGTCAAAATAATATCTAGTTGGTTTATATTGTATTTGATTGGGTATAGTGACAGGATGCATACACTTGTTTTGGGAGCTAGGAAAAGTTAAATATATTGTTAAAAACAGAATAACAAACAACTCCATTTCATTTAACCCCATGAAATGAATTGCATCTATTCAAATGTTCTGAAGAACAAGCTTGTATAATTTCTGAGCACATCAACTAAATACAGTAAATTGCCTTCCATTTAGCAGACTCGGCATACAAATTTCTGTGTGGACATCCTCCTAAAATAACAAAATCCATTGCATTTGCACTAACCAATTGCAAAATCCATTGCATCTGCACTAACCAATTACATTTTTTTTTATTCATGGAGTTTGTTTTGTTATTTGCACGATATCAGTGAAGAAGGCATAATTTGCATAAATGTATGACACCCTTATGAAAATGAAATGAATTGCTGCAAAATGATATAGTTTGCACTTTAATGGACATTTTGGTGTATCAGATACCTCTCCAATGATTTGGATTAGCCATTCTGTATTTCTGCCTGCTAAAATGTTGTTCCTCTCCTCCACCTCAAGAAAGCTTGAATTATTCTACATACATTATGCATAATAACATACAGCTGCTTTAAGTTAAAAAGGAAGTCACAACAGATTGCAGCTAGCAAAGAGAGACAACTATAGTATGACTATACACCTACAATAGCAATAGCACTTAGATTTATAAACCGCTTCACAGTGCTTTACAGCCCCTCTCTAAGCCGTTTACAGAGTCAGCAGATTGCCCCCAACAATCTGGGTCCTCATTTTACCAACTTCAGAAAGATAGAAGGCTGAGTCAACCTTGAGCCTGGTGAGATTCGATCTGCCAAATTGCTGGCAGCCAGTAATCAGCAGAAGTAGTCCATAGTACTGCACTCTAACCACTGCACCACTGAGGCTCAATGGCATAACATTTTGATTTTTTCTTAAGAAAATCTTTAAAAATGTATCATTTCTCATATTGTGCAAGACAGGTCACTGATACCTTTTTATAGTCATTAAAGGATATATTTCCTGGAATTGTTGTCTGATTTTGTTTTACAATAAACCTAGTTCTTCCAAAGCAAAAACATACGTTTTAGTGTTTCTCCTGTTAAATAGCCAATTTGTTCCTTTTAGTAATGCAAGGATGAGTGGAATGTATCCAGTGTTCACAAACTTTTATCTTTTATCCACTTGTTTGTTGTTTGTGAGATTTCTGAGTGCATCTAGTTACCATTATATGATTCAAATTATGGGATAGACAAGCCCTTAGTATGATCCAGCAGAATTCTTGCTATGTCTTGGTTGGCCTTCTCTGTGTTATAGCTTCCACTCAAAATAGTATGTTAGACAAGATTCTTTTTATTCAACTGTAAGCAGAATGGAACAGCCTTCTAGTAGTTTCAACAAGCACTAAGAAGTAAGCAAGACAAAAGCTGGTTAAGAGCCAGTAACATTGGGAGAAAAATTTTCTTTGATTAGAAGTCTTCATTAGCAAGAAGGTGTGTCAGGGTTCCAAGTAACCCCCCAACCAAGTAAGACTCTGAGGCAAGCAGTTCCTCAAAGATGGCCTCCAGGGCTAACACAGTGATCAGTAAAATTATGTTAATATTGATGACTGTCTGATTTATAGTGAAAGTAACTGTTTATATAGCACTATTAAACATATTTTCTACATGGTTTGCAATAATAATAATAAACATGCTATTGAATTTTGCTGTTATCACTAACATGAGGGAGATGGCATATGTAACATTTATTTTCTGTGCATTGTACTGGATCTATATGTGATCTAATTAAGCTACTTATTCAGAGATGCATAAAATAAGACTACACAGTTTATTACAAATCTGAGTCCCTTTTATCTATTATTTACTTGTAAGTCCCCCCCGTCCCCCCCCCGGTTCTTCAGCAAAGAGGCCTAAAAGTCCTGTGTTGCGGGGAGGTTCATAGCTTAAGGATGCAGTTTATGACTACGCTGAGGTCTGAGCTACTTATTGACCTGAGGGTTTTGTTTTGGATGGATAATGGCAGCTGTAGACAATTCACTGAAGCTTTCTTTCAATATGAATTGTTTATGCTTAGTTCCTAGTTATATTACAAATTCAGAAGAGGATGTTGATCCCTCAAGATGAGGGCAGAGTTCACAGCTGCTGCTTTGCATGAATGGGTCTCAGTGAAAAAAGAAGAAATTTAGCATTAGGGATTGAGAAATGCTATTAAACTCCCATTTCCCTCCTCCACACTCCTGCACTAACCAATGTTCCCTAGGCAGACAGGATTGGGGTGAGGGGACCAAGGTTGGGAAAAAGAATGCAAAAATATGAAGAGTATCTCTTTGCCCAGGAATAAAATTTGGGCTGCAGCTCTCTTATCTGGGATCCACTACCTTTATTAGGTCAATTGAAAGTACAGATAACACAGGTAGTTCTTGATTTACGATCACAGTTGAGCCCAGAATTTCTGTGACACATTTATTAAGTGAGACATTTGTTAAATGTGTTTTGTCCCATTTTACTATCTTTCTTCCCATAGTTGTTAAATGAATCTGGCTTCCCCATTGACTTTGCTTGTCAAAAGGTGATCACACGACCTTGGGACACTGTAACCCAGTTGCCAAGCATCTCAGTTTTGATCACATGATCATGGGAATGCTACAAAGGTTGTAAGTGAAAAGTGGTCATAAATCACCTTTTTTCAGTGCCATTGTAACTTTGAACAGTCACTAAATAAACTGTTGTAAGTTGAGGGCTACCTGTAGTTTCAAGTTTTCAGGAACTGTTTCATGTAGCGAGGTGAAAATCAGAAAAAAATAAGGTGAGCAAAAAGAAAAATGTTGAGATTATTTATTTATTTAGCAAATATCTATATGCCCATCTCACCTAAATAAATGACCAAATCATACAACCATCTTAACAAAAGTTATAACTTCCTTTTTCCTCTTGATTGTGAATATTTTGCCTAATATAAATAGTTATGTGAAACTATAAGACTTGCAGTTATTTAATACACTTTTCTGTACAGGTATTGCTTAACTGTTGTTAAGTGATTTAACAACCAGTCATTTAATGGCTGTTCATATGATCACCATTTTCAGTCTTCTGTGCTGACTTCCCCAGAAAGCCAGTGGGAAAGCCCGCAGGGAAGGCTGTAAGTGGAAGCAATGGAGGATTTTAGGTCATTCTTGCTGTACTCTAAGGGATTTCTCCTCCCCACACAAAATTTCTCAGCACTATGCAAGAACAAATCTCAAATCCTAAAGATTTGTTAGCTTTCTAGGGCTTGAAAACTAGTAAATGCCATAATTCAGAACAATGGTGCTTGCTAGCTTTCTAGCCTTCCTAGGCTAAGAAGCTAGCTAACATAATCATTCTCACAATAGTTTGGAAGGTCCCTACTCCAAATTGTGCAGTTTCCAGAAGGAGACTTTTTAGGATTGTGAGAATGGAACCCATTTGCAGGATGGTGCATGGTGACCTTGAAAGGAAGGCTGTACTTTGAATTGGGTGGGTGCATCTGCAGAAAAAGGCAAGGATTAGTGGACTTGGGCATAGTTGGGTAGGGAGAAGGCCCTATCCCCAGCACTCAACTTAAAAGCCGGCACAATCAGTTAACAACCGCAACTGGGAGAGCTGGGGTTGTGGTTGTTAAGCAAAGCAGTCACATGGAGGGTTCACTTCATGATTGTTCACTTAATGAATGACAAAGATTATGGTCCCATTTGTGATTGTAAGTCAAGGACTACTAATAATCATAATTCACTTGGTTGCTTGGTTGAAATCCAATAATTTTTCTATGAAAGTGATATTAAGCTGTTAATAAGGTATTTTTTCCAGAAACCAGTTTACTTAACTAGTAAATAGAGTCAACCCTGATTGTACCATTAGTTGTTCCCACTTTTAACTTTCCCAGAACTTTGAGAGGTAGGAGATACCTTAAATAATTATTTTTTAATTAAATGTTTAGTCAACAATCTTGTGAATTTTGGAGGAAGACAATAGTGATTCATCTCATGACTTTTCTACTCCATTTCCACATGTAAAATTTAAAAATTATTCCTGTGCTTCCTGGCTGTCATAATTTAAAGATTTTGTATTTGTTTATTATGTATACAGATAATAAATATATATATATATATTTGCATGCATATAGGAGAAGCCCAGATGTTCAAGCAAAGGAAGAATTATGGAAACACATTCAGTAAGTATTTCTGCAAGTATGGATACCTATTATTAGATAATATTTTTTATGTATGTGACTATTTAACTTTTAAACTTTTCTTTTCCAGAAAAGAGCTCGTGGATCCATCTGGCCTATCTGAGGATCAACTAAGAGAGATTCCATATACTAAAATAGAGTGAGTTTATTTATTGGACAAGAGTTGAGATGTAATGTAATGTTGTTATTCCTATACAAATCTATATGAGGACATAATTTGAGGTTGATCATACAAGATTAAATAGGATGGCAAATATCAATCTAAATTTTAAAAGGCACAGATCTACTCTGTTTCTAATATCTCAGAAATAAATGAGAATTACTCAGCTTTTAATTATATACTACTATGTCCAGTAAAAGTGAAATAATTACTTATGTTTTGTTTGAGTTTCAGTTGTGTGGGAAAAGTCCTGAAATGTGGTATTGCAGAAATCTCTATTCACCTGTAACTTAGCTGAGGTTGGTTGTGATATGGGAATTATTTTGAATGGCATCAAGTTGTGAAATCCTGTCAAAGATACTCCAGCATCAGGCATAAAAGTAGGCTTTGTTTGGAGACAATCACATTTTATTTAGGAACTTGGTCATTGCTAAGTATTTTGAGACTTGAAGTTTATGCATCCAGAGAGTATTTATTAGTGACAAGTGCCTTCGGCAGTAAATTGCATGATAAATCTAAATGTGGGAGAAAACTCCAAATCCTTACTCAAGCACTTGAGTTGTTCATATCAACTTTAGTCCCCTCTGTTTTCCGTATGACCGGGACAGATAATGGATTTAGATACAATTACATCAAATTTAGTTTTAAGTGCTCCAGTTTCCTGTGATTTTGTTACATACCCTGTTGAATAATGGAATGAATTTTCATTCATTAAGATTTGGGGGAATACTTTCAAGCTACCTTTCATTTTAAAGTTTTTAAAATATACTTTTACTCTGATCATCCAAACTGACTCCTTGACTTCCTTGACCTTCTTTCCTCAGCATAGCATCACTAATTGCCAAAGCACAGTTGGTTCTTTCAGATCAAGCTCCAGTTTTATTCCAGTAATTGGCCATTTGGGATTTCCATGTGCTGATGTGAACAAGTGCTTCTGACAGGAGTTGAATCATGTTTTGCATCACAATGTGATTCTGACACACCACTGAGTAGGAATAAAGAATAGTAGTACAGGCATGAAAGCTAGACATCAAACATTTCCTTTACCATATTTATCTTTCAATGTGTGCATGCATGCACATGTCATTTTGCAAGGCTTTAATCTCAAGATAATACTATTGAAAATGTGTGAACAACAAGTGACTTTTAAGGCTAAAATAAATTATAAAAGTTTCTCAATGGGTTCTGCTTAAAAAAAAGTCATGACCAAAATGTCATGGAAAAGTCTACTGGTGTGTTCTCTCTGTCAGAAACATATTTTGTGAGAGATTAAACTTTCAGAGTTTACACAGCTACTCAATTTCCTTGGGTACAAGTTTAGGATCAAAGGTGGTATAAAAAGGAACATTGAAACCTTTATCCTAATAATTTTATTTATTTTTCGGAGTATAAAACACACTATTTCCCCCCCTAAAAGAGAGTGAAAATTTGGGTGCATCTTATGTAGCTCCGCCCATCCACTGGCCCCCACCCTTTGGCCTCTGTCTCCCAGCAATTTACCTCCTTATAGCAAACAGCCCGTTTCAGCTTCAGCACAACCTGATTAGCACAAGCAGCTGATTGTCGGGTGGATCGGCCTCCCGACCGTCAGCTGTTTCAAGCTGCTGGGATTGCCATTGCCTATTGCTGCGCAGGCCTCCGCTGTTTGCTGCAAAGAGGCAAATTGCTGGGAGGCAGATTTTTGTGTGTGTGTTAACTAGTTTAAAGGATGCTGATGGAATAATGTATAAATAAGTGAATGAATGAATATTTATATGGCCTCATTGACTATAGTGACTTATATATGCCCTCTGCACAGTCACTCACGTCCTTGTGACTTCTCGGTTAGACTACTGCAATGCCCTCTACATGGGGCTGCCCTTGAGGTGCACCCGGAGGCTTCAGC
>JANHFM010007303.1:32209-44849 GCA_032468115.1 Grayia smithii
CAACACTAATTGCTGGCATCTGGAACTAAGCTGAGCACTTAGCCAGAGCATTAATTAGATGCGCCACCGAGGCTCTTTTATACGTTCAAGTTGCAGCAGAGGAACATAGTTTCTACAAAGCTGAACTATTGGTTCTCCCTTGCTTTACAGTATCTGTTGATCTACCAAGGAAGGATATAAGACTAGTGAGGGGAGAATATTTCCTAAAAGAAAAAGGCAGGCTTTGATTGATGGTAGATGGTCTTCCCTGGAGTCAACCAGGAAGGTTTGCTTTTCTTGGATGAATGGGATGGAAGAAGCAAAGGAATAACCAGTCAGGTCTTGTGAAGGCCATAGCCCAGACTAAGCACAATCCAGCCAAATTGCCAACCCATTGCAATCTAGACTGGGATTTCTGGAATTGGTTTAAGCAGCAGATGGGGGCAGCACTGAAAACAAGCAGCCCAGGTTTGAGACCCAAGCTCCATCTGACTGGGTGAAATCCCTTCTTTACTCCAGCTCCTGCCAACTTAGCAGTTTGAAAGCGTACAAATGAAGAGGATAAATAGGTACCACTTTGGTGGGAAGGTAACAGTGCTCCATATCTCATGCTGGCTACATGACCATGGAAAGTACTGGTTCAATGGCATTGAAACAGAAATGAGCACACTCCCCCCCCCTATAGTTGGCAACCTATCATATATAATACATGGCTGATTATCACCATTTCAACATCCCAACATTTTTTTAACCTTTGGCAGTAAAATAATATCAAGTATTCACTTTGGCCCAGCAAAAAATAGATTCTGGTTTTCAGTTGAGCTAGCAGAGATGCCAAATTAAAAATAAGCAAATATACAAAAAAAGCAAAGAGTAGTTTTAAGGTCTTGGCTTATTCACATCTTCAAAAGTGTATTTTTCCCAATTTAGCTATTAAAAAGAAGTGATAATTCATTTGAGACTTTTGGGAATAGTCACATTGCCTCAGAGAGGGAAGAAGCTAGAAGAGAATCAAAATGGGGTATAAATGCCATGAGTATCTCAATTTCTTTAAGATATTCAGATTCTGAACTAGACCTTTGATGCTATCTTTTGTTATCTGACAAACTTACAAATATAATAAGTAGGTTTGCAACCATTAACACATTTTTACTGAGACATCACATTAAAATTTATGTAAAATTAGAGGTATATTTTTTAAAAAGTGAATTTCCTTTGAGATTTACATAAAACAACCAGAGCGTAATATACATTAGATCACAATTTTGCTTTAGTCCAGGTTTCTATGGAAAGGTTTATCAACATTTTTATCTAGTGTGCCTTCTCTTGCAACATGTTTGGACACTGCATGGTGTATTAATCTCCTTCGTAGGTGCCTGTTGCCTAGGCCATCTGTTGTTTTGGCATCTACTGTGTCATATCTTTTCCCATGTGTCTCTATAACTCAGGGTCAATAGGTTTTAGTTAAAGAGAGAGAAAGAGGCAGATGGTATTCCTGAGAAGCAGGAAGAAACCTTTGGATAAGTGAGAGAGCTTCCACAATTCTTTGTTAATTACCTGTTACTGGAACTGATGTATCATCTTATAAGTGGGAAGATTGCTGTGACTTTAACAGATGGCCATGCTATAAATAATCAAGATGATTAGAACATTATAATAACGAACTGTGTGGGTGGGATACCTGATTCTCAGGAAGAAATATGACAATTACTGTTATTTGGAGGTCTCTGAACCATGATCATTTCAGTTTTGTGGGAAGCCTATTTTGTTTTAATGGGAGTGCTTTTCTATAAATTTGCAATGACTTCTATATTTTATGTAGGACAAAACACACAAGATTGTCTAAAAATATTATAAGCCTTTGCTTAGATCCTTGGCTGATGAGATGAAGCATGTGACAATTTGGAAGATGACCTTTCAAGGGTTCTGCATCTGAACTGAGAATGCTTTCCCCAAAGAACCAGGCCTGGGGCTTTTGCTGTAATCTCTTTGGGAGGGAACAGTTCATTCTCCACACCATTTAATTATAAATTTTTAGTATGGATCTTTGGAACCAATATCCTTTTATTACTTTTTAAATTGACCCCCCCCCCATCCCTCTCTTTTCTAGTCTCTTTCTGATTTTAAAAGTTTGTGTTAGTGTTATTACATTTTTTCTGATATCAGAATCTCTTGGTTTTTTTAAAAAATAATTTACCACAGGCCATTTATGTGAGAGCCTTTATGTCCACAAACTCTTTTACAGTTAGATTTCTGTGAGAAGTCTCTCAGAGCTATATTATTCCAAGGCTGAACATCTGGACAGACTTTCTGAGCTAGTCCATTTTGCAGGCAATTTAATTTGTTCTGCTTATATGAATACATTGATGAATGAGGGTGCTGTATATTGGGCAAGCACCACGGCTATTCCTATACAGAAAAAAGTTATGTATCATTTTATATATTTTGTTCACTAAATGCTCATTCACATTAAGTTCATAACTGGCATGTAATTAGCCATATGGAATTATATTTATTATTAATAGTTTTATTTCAGCATTGATTGGTTTTGATTGATTATATGCCATCAAGTTGTCGTTGACTTTTAGCAGCCTCATATATATCCTCTATTAGGATGTGTCTGTAACAGGATCTTCTAATGATGCATCAATCACCACTGTAACTGAATCCATCCATCTTGCTGCTGGTGTCCTCTTCTTCACTTTTCTTCCACTCTGTAGAGAATTAGGACTTTGTGTAATATGTTCAAAATAGGATAATTTGTGCCTAGTCGTTTATGCCTCTATTGAGAACTTTGGGTTGATTTACTCAATAAACTATTGGCTTGTTACCTTGGCTAAGCATGGTATTCTGACCGACTCAAGATTGAGTCAGCCTTCCATCCTTTTGAGGTTGATTAAATGAGGACCCAGATTGTTGGGGATAATAGGCTGACTCTGTAAACTGCTTAGACAGTGCTGTAAAGGACTATGAAGTGGTATATAAGTCTAAATGCTATAGCTATTCTCAGGAGTCTTCTCCAAAACCAAAATTCAAAAATATTACTACTCTTCCAATCCTGTTCCTTCAAAGCCCAGGTTTTATTCCCATAGAGTATCATAGGGAATCATTACTTGCACTATTCTTATCTTTGTTGATATAGACACATCATAGCATCTGAATATTTCTTCCAATATATTGATGGCTGCTGTACCAAGTTCTAGTCTGCAGCCTATTTCTTGTTCTGCTTGCTCCATTACCATTGATGGTTGATTCTAAAAGAAAAAAGCTATCTACCACTTCAGTAACAGGTTGTTGTACTTTCTGTAAAATGTTCTTCATATTTAATCTTAGTTCTACTTCTTTTACTATGCTTCATGATATCTGTTATTAAAGTTTGTAGACCCTTTGCATTAAAGTCATCAACATAGTGTGGATTATTGATGCTTCTTCTTCCAATTTTAAAAACCTGTTCATCTTCTTCCAATCTAGCTTCCCCTAATATAGATTCACTGTAAATATAATAAAACTGATGTTAACAGTTTAAATAATAGCTTGATTGTTGTTAATATAGTCACACTACATGTTACGGTCTGATAGGGACTTTCAGAGTTTTTCACTCTAGTCCAGGCATCTCTGCTGATTTATAAAATAAAGTCCCAGAAAGCAGAGCTACACAAAATATATTGGAAATGTATTTCAATATTCAATAACATAACAGGTTCCAAACACTCCTTTGAAATAATAATTCATCTCATCATTCCTTATGTTTTAAGCACTGCTAGATATCATTGAAATTATTGAGCAACAGGGAAAATAATGAAAGTGCCAGTTATGATCAGTCACTTAAGATATGAAATTGTTATAATAGTTTATGTGTATGTGGTGTTTTGTTTTAAATAGGTTGTCTTGTACCATTCAGTCCTTTTGCAGTGAACCTTTTATGAATAAATAATTCCTTGTTTATTGTGTACTGTGTATAATCTATTGTTCCTGTATATTTTTAACCATGGCTTCTTATCTGTTCAACCACAGATCCATATATAGTTATTTATTTGCATAGGCCTAGGCCGTAGGTGATAAGCAAGAAATGTTGTCATGGAAACCTCTAGCTAATTGTTGATGAAAATTTGCAGAAAGTGGTGGGCAACAAGGTGTTCTATGAGTCCAGTAATATGGAATGGTAAATACTAGTCCATGTACTGAATACACTCCTGTGTATACGTATTTTGAAGAAAGACATGACATCCCATGTATGTAATTAGCATTATAATAATTACAAAAAAAAAGATAATGATCCTTAAAACTTCACTGACTAAAAATTAGTAGAAACTTTTTTCATGGCACAAACTGACAGAGATTACACTTTGCAGAATTGGTGTACTTTTCTTAGTGGTATTGTCAGTGTGGAGGTTGGGCAGTCAACTGTTGGATATGCTGCTTTTTTATAATTCTGCATTGTGCAAGGGCTGGGTTCAATGACCTTGAGATTCTTTTCTTTTATACTGTAAAGTTTTTTTTCTTTTTTTAATACTGTAAAGTTATTTTGCTTTTTTTGTGTAGGTAATCATAATACTTTTATTTCTTAGACTTGTTCCCTCCTTCAGCCATAGCTCTAAACAGCAAACTTTGGTAACAGATATTATCATAGCATAAAACATTAATATTAGCAAGCTACATCTTGAGGTGCCACAAAACACCTCAAAACACCCCAGTAAAACAAACACCATCTTATACGGGTGAACATCTATGTTTTATGTTATGTACTGGTATGCCCTTCTTTTGCATACCTGCCGATGATTGGTTAATCAAGTGGTGTGAAATTTAAACATTGGTCAACTAGTCTGCCGGAGCTCTTTAAAAGCCGAGCCCGGCAGCCTGCCAGCCGCTTGTTACTGTAGCTTTAGACTAATAAAGTGCTGAATGGACTGCCGCTTGCCGCCTCTTCCTTCCCTGCGCCGAATCTAACACTGGCGACAAAGGTAACAAGAACCTCAGCACAACCATCACCTCATGGACACGAGCAGCCATTTTGAGCCACCCCGACCACACGAACGATGGCGATGCAACAGTCTCCTGCACCAGCATCAGCTCTGATGGTTGCTTCGGTGGTTGTCATAGCTATGGATATCACTTCGAGTATGCATCCACAATTATTAGGAATGACTTTTCCCCCATCGGGCCAGCGAAGTCAATATGGATTTTGACCATGGGCCCTTGGGGGTCTCCCACTCCTTGGGAGGCATGTGCGGAAGTGCTGGATGCAACTCTTGGCATGGTGTGCAGGTGGCCACTCATTCTGTGATATCTTGGTCCAGGTTGGGCCACCATACATAGCGCCAGGCCAGAGACTTCATCCGGATGATTCCGGGATGCCCGATATGCAGTGTTTCAAGAGTTTGTTTCCTCAGTCTCTTAGGGATGACAACTCTCTCTCCCCCCATAGCAGGCATAAATGACTAGGCACAAATTATATTGACTTCGCCTGCCTGATGGTTTGTATTTCTCTGCTCTCCGCTTGGAAGATTTTGTTTTACTTTGCTCTTTTCTGTCCATGGGAAGGAATATAATTTTGCTGGAAGATTGCTCAAAGACCTCCATAGCTGCTGCCAAACTCTCAACACACACTTTTGAGGGGCTTTTCAAGGACAGGGATAACTAACTGGCATCTGATAATTTTCTTAAAAGGTGGACCACTATTTCTTAAAGGCAATATCCAAGAAATTCTGTAGCATATTAGATGCTGTCCTAGGAACGATAGGATTATGACTACAATAAATAAATTACTTTCATTTAATCATTGTCAGAATGTTTCAAAGTAATAATTGTAGGCAGGTTTTAATACTACAGAGGTTATACTAATGAATGCAGTAATTATTTAGTTTAAGAGTAGTAGTATTTCAAGAGTTTGTTTTTAGACAAGTTAAAATATGGGTCTCCAGCTTTTGCTATAAAATGCTAAAAATGACAGTGTAGGCTGCAGTGCTAAACTGCATGTAGGAGTATCTTTTCCTCTGCTTAATATATCAACTTTAATGATCTAGTTTTGGTTTAAAATAGTATTCATTCTTTAAATGATCAAAGATGCTATTTACCTCAAATCCTTAGAAACAGTGTCCTTACTGGACCGCTGAAGCTGGATTGAAATTTGATTGTTTAAAAAATGATAAATCCGTTAGTTCTCTCCTCCAAAGTTTTTCTCTCTCCATAATTCCAATATATTATGAAAGAGCTTAGATATGTGGCATTCTATTTGTGTATGCCTTGACTTTACAGCTTCCTTTTTTTATCCTTGAAAAATACAAGCAAAGTAAATGGTTGGTGGGTTTTCTAGAACCTGACTGCTGATATGTGGGGTTTAGTTTGGAGAATTTCCACAACTCACTGTGACTTTCCTGAAAATTCTGGGAGTTGAAGTCCTCATGTCTGGACAACACACAGGTTGGAGAGGTCTGTGTTAGAATTACAAGAATATTGTGTCCTCTTCCTTTTCGAAGTCAACAATAAGCTGTGCAAGTTAACTCAATGCAAGGTAGTAATATTGAAGAAAGCTCTAGTATAAAGCAGTCTGCTACACAAGCTGCACTGGTGACCAGTAAACTTCTAAGTGTGAATTCTGTCAAGGTGCTGGTTTTAACCAACATGATGAAGCTTTTTTATGGCATATATGGCTTGCCTCTTTGAGGGAGAGCCTTTCTCCCATTCTTTCTGCTCATGCAGTAACATTTAACAGAGTGGACATGCTCAAGTTCTCTCTTTAAAACATTGACATCTGATGGGATGTAGGCAGTGCACCTTCCTTATTATCACCCTTGCCCTCTGGAACAGCATTCATGCTGAGGATCAAGTTGCTCCAACCCTCTCATCCTTAAAATAAACCTTGGAGACCTGTATATTTTTCTAATTCAGTGTTTCTCATCCTTGTTAAGGTTTAAGAGGTATGAACTTCAAATCCCAGAATCCCCTAGCCAGAATAAGTTGAAGTCCACACATCTTGAAACTGATATGGTTGAGAAACAACACTCTAGGTACTCCATTAAATGTACATGTTCTGTGGAAAAGAGGGATTTTATCAATAAATTGTTTTAGTCCCTTGGCTTTTGTGTTATTTTGCACAGTTTTTGTTGTATCAGCGGTGAAATGCTACCAGTTCGCACCAGTTCAGGCGAACTGGTAGTGATAAAAGCTACCGGTTCGGGCAAACAGGTAGTAAAAAAAATGCTACCAGCTCCTCTGAACCGGTATTTCCAACAATCAGCTGTGCCGCGCGATTTAAAATCTAAATCTTTAGTGAAACTATGTGCGATACAGCTGTTTCCTCCCCCTGCAACACACATTTGGTGCATATTGTACATGCATGCGCAGTGTGCACTTGGCGTGCACCACACATGTGTGGGAGGAAAAAGGTGGCAAACTGGGGAAGATTTCACTATTGTGTTATATTGAATGTTGCTTTTAATTTATATGCTACCCAAAATTGTGATGAGATGGGAAGCTTAAAAATTTGATTGTTGACTGACTGATTGACTGACTGACTGATTGATTGATTGATTGATTGATTGATACATCTATTTTTTTTACTTGATTTTTTTTCTTTGCTCCCCAGGTATCTAGGATGGCTGATAATTTAGTGAAATTTTACATCTGCCCACACTTACTTCCAAATGTAGTGTTGTATTGGGCTACCATTGAGAAGGCAGCCGCCCCTCCCGCCCCCCAAATTTGAGTTTTAATTGACTCCTTTGCAATTTGGTAATCCTGCAATAAGTGATACTCAACCACTAGATGGCAGAAAGTTTAAAATTTAATGCCATATATTGATAATCCAAATTATTACAGACTGAATATGGTTAAAATTCAGTATCAATATTTTATTAACCATTTAAGATACTCCTTTTGCCGTGATCTTTGTTCCATCTGATATTTATCTCTGATTGCTAAAAGCATTTTTTATGTTGTCTGGGTGCCTTTTATTTGGTTTTGATTATTATTGATACAACTCATTCTGGGATTAAAGAAGAAAAACAGTGTTAAAAACTTGTTTTAAATAACTGGATTTTATTGGAGAACTATCACAAAAATCAGAAATGTGCAGGCACCAAAGGAGAGGGAGAAAATGGTTCATTAAAACATACATTCCTTACACTGTACATAAAACTAGTTTTATTTTGTTTGTTCCCCTTACACTGCTGTTTCCTTCAAGGAAGCAGAGGCTATTTATATGAGAATAGTAAAAAAATAACCTTAAATAAAGCAAGATCATCTTTAAACAAAAGATTCCATAAATATCTGGGGGGAACAGGGGAAAGAAAATGAGGCAGTGAAAAGCTTATTTCAGGACAGAATTTCATAACTGGGTATCTATCAGAAGAAGACCCTACTCTTGGTCACAGCATTGTGAACTACCTATATCATGTTATAAAATTGAACTGTTATTTAATTAGACTAGGAAAATTGGAATATAAATTAGAATTTAGATAAGATAAATTCTACAGAACAAACCTTCTAAACAGATGAGGAAATTATGCAATAAGCATATAAACTAGAGAAGCAGATATAAGAAAAATTCCAAAAGTCTGTTTTCATTCATTGTAAGAATATGATATAGGTACCTCCCAGGGGTGGGTTCTACTTACCTTTACTACTGGTTCTGATGATGCATGCGCTTTGTGCGTGATCAGTGCATGCGAATGGTCAAATGTGCACTCCGCGCATGCGCAATCATTTTTTTGGGGGAAAAAACCTCAAAAAAAGCATTCTGCACATGTGTGGAGCACGTGGAGTACAGAGAACCATAAGTATGGGTGCATTGGTGGGCCCAGCTCCCGGTTGCGGAGAACCAGTTTGGTGACGTCACAGTGTCACCGCTACTGGATCACGCAAACCGGCCTGAACCGGGAGCAATCCACCACTGGTACCTCCGTTGGAACATCCTGGCAGCCAACATGAATCATCTTGAATTTGGGGTGCTTTACATTCAGTGATGATAATGGCTAACCTTTAGCAGGATTTAAAATGGCGTCACATTGTAAAGCTATTTATTTATTTGATTGCAAATTTAAAAACAATGGGAAAAATATTTTAAAACTCATACTAATTACCAAAAATACACAAGAACAAATTACAAATGAATTTTTTTTTAAAAAAACAGAAGAATGCAATTAGTTACAAAGGGAGGGTGCAGAAAAAATAAAAACAGAATAAACCAGGAAAACAGCATTACATCGTGAAGCAAACTGGGTTTTCTTCCCCTCTACTCAGCAGGGCAGTAATGAGACATATGGCATAAAGTTTTAAAGAGTGATCTGTCACAAACAGCAAGTGTATCATAATTATTAACTGAAACATTTTTTAGGATATGTTATAGGAGAGAGAGTAAGAAAACACTTTGCCTTGGAAGTGTAGCCAGTTTGGTGTCTTTGGATGCCAGGCCAATCTGAGCAGGCTAACGTGTTCTTTTCGCCAGAGATACAGTCAGACTAATGAGGGAGAATCAAAGGCTTATGACAGACACTGTTACAGCGTGTAACAGCGTGAATGTTGAAAGCAGCAGTAAAGACTGGGGGCACAATAAGCTACATTCCAAATTTGCAGCCTAAGTAACAGAGTTCATCTGTCATATGCATATGAGTTAGATCAGGGGTGTCAAACTCATGTCGTCATGTCACATCGTCATGTCATCACGGCATGTGATATATCTTGGCTTTTTTTTACCCCTTTGCTAAACTGGGGGTGGGCATGGCCAATACGTGACACATCCAGTCCACGGGATGAGAGTTTGACACTCCTGAGTTAGATTAAGAAAACCAGTGTTTTGGCATTAATCATTACATGATGACTCCAAATTGCATGGCTGTTTAGGAGTATAATAAGAATACTTTCCCTCATGCAATAGAAAACAATATGATGGGTAATCACCTTCATTTGGAGTCAAGAGAGTTTAAGCTTATTTGAATGTAATAAAAAATATCCCAGAATGTATATGACAGGAGCTTAGTGTTGATCACATGACATCATAATAGGAATTTGGAATATTTTTACAGTAATAATGCAAATGTTGTTTGAGTGCAATACTTTGAAATTGAAATAGCACCATAAAAGGGGTCAACAAGCTTTAGGAACCCCAAGGTTGGTAAGTGCATCAAACAACAGCAAAATAGTCTATTAATTCTATTAACTTCTAGTCTGGCTCTCAAGCCTCCCTAATTATTTCTGCAAGGTAGGGCTCCTTGCCAGCTCTGTTTGAAAGCAAATTTCAGCATGGTTTGACTTATTTCTATGTAGAGTTTCCATTATATGCCACAGTCCTGGCAACAAGTGTGATGAGTTTCCATGCAATTAGGTTAAACTGGATGGAAAACAGCTTTCAAACATTATAATCACTATCTGTCCCATTTCATGCATAAGAGTTTTTGGGAAAATCTATAATATAAACCAACACTCTGAAACCAAAGATGTTTGAAACTATGGATAGAATACATAATCCCATAATCATAAATTTATTAAAACAGTATCATCATGAATACAAAGATACAAACATTAATCCTCTCATAGCTGCCTTCTCCGAAGGGAGGGGAAGGATATAGTATTAATATACATTCAGTTTAGTCTAATACTTAACTAGATGCAACTCCCATGCAACTCCCATGCTGGAAACCAGGAGATTATGAATTCTAGGCCTTCTTAGGTATGAAAGCCACCTGGGTGGTTTGGGGCCAATCATTCTCTCTTAGCCCATCTCATCTCACAGGGCTGTTATTATGGGGAAAATAGGAGGAGGAAGAAATGCTAAATATGTTCACTCTCCTGAGTTATTTATAAAAGCAATAAGAGTGGGATATAAATACATAAATAAATATTTGCACCTGCATTTATTCTTGAAAATTCAAACAGTTTCTCTCAAACTGTTATGACACTTGGGAAAAGATTGTATATATTATCATAAAATCTGAGCCTAGCAGGCAGCCATCAAATCAGGAGTATTAGTAAGTAAAGAGAATGGGGATATGATCAGTTTACGAGTTTGCCTGAACATTATGGGAGACAGGATATTGAATCAAATAAACTTTTGGTCTGATCTTGAATTCTTTTTCTTTTCTAGTGGATATGCCTTGAGAAAAGGATCAAGATGTTGCCATGTTCTCCAAGTGTTTCTGATAATAGCTGCTACTTTCCAAGCAGTTTGAATACATTGATCAGTTTGTAGGTTCACCTTTTGTCATTGTTATTAAGTGGGAATGTGAGAAAAGACAAATCTGGTCGTCTTGTACTACATCTCTTTTATGCTCTTGCTTCATTTTTTAAGGAAAAATATCAAATTCTGGAATGTATGATTTTTCACAGTACTTAAATGAGTGGCAACGTTATCCACTACCTACAATAGCTACAATGTTCATTACTTCCATCCAGAATATAAATGGTGTCTTGTCAGTCTGTTGTGATTCATTGATTTAAAAGAGAAACAGATGGGAAACATGACTTAAAATAGCTATCTTCTGTGTACTAAGGTTCATCACGCTTACTGCAATATATGTGGGAAAAATATAACTATAAAGTTATTTCTGTAATGATTAGGGTCAAGATCTCTCATTTTTTAAAAACCTTATTTCATCAAAATATATAAAATAAGCTTTTGTTGCCTAGCACCAGTATAATTTGTATAACTGTATAAAATATGTTATGAACTACATAATTAAATCCTCAGTAAACTCATTCCCTCATTCCCTTATTGTAGAACCTTGAAGGCAAAACATCATTTCAAAAGGAAGGTAAGAACAAGCTGTGGAGATTCCAAGATTGACAATTGTTTAAATTCTCCCTGCCCCACTTTCAGTAAAAATGGAGCATATTTGGCATGAAGAGTTAGAGGGAATAGCAAATCCAGGAAGAAGAGAAATTGGAAGGATCTTCTGGAAGAGATGCCTGTCTACAGCAGGAACATTCCATGCTGCAGAATTCTCCAGCACATCAACAGATAACTTTTGGTGTCTCTCATGCAGGGGTGCTATTCAGCAGGTTCTCACAGGTTCTGGAGAACTGGTAGTGGAAATTTTGAGTACTTCGGAGAACTGGAAAATACCACCTCCTGCTGGCCCCAAAGTGGGGTGGGAATTGGGATTTTGAAATATCCTTCCCCCAGGAGTGAGGAGGGAATGGAGATTTTTCAGTATTCTTTCCCTGCCATGCCCACCAAACCACACCATGCCCACCAAGCCACGTCCACAGAACCGGTAGTAAAAAAAATTGAATTCCACCACTGCTCTCATGATTTAGAAGTTTATCTCATTTTAATTTTTTTCTTCTCTCCTTTCTTCACCTTTACCTTCTCCTTAGTAATCAGTCACATTTTGAATGATTTTCATTATTTACTTTGAAAATTAAAAGTTGTGTTACATAGATTGAGGTGGAGGAATTCACAGTGGATGGCTCCATCCATATTATCTTCTTTAATAAGTATTGATTATTTTACATTATTACTTTAATAATTGAGAATTGTGTCTTATATGAGAAAAGAATAGAAAAAAAGAAATAGAGAATGTAAAATCCTGAACTCCAGAGACCAAGACTGCAAGAATAGAAAAAAAGAAATAGAGAATGTAAAATCCTGAACTCCAGAGACCAAGACCGCGAGTCTTTGGTGGCGCAGATTGCTAATGCACTGGCTAAGTGTCTCCACTTAAGT
>JANHFM010007306.1:9862-29622 GCA_032468115.1 Grayia smithii
ATTTTAACTGGAAAAGTTGGGGGTCGTCTTATACGCCCAGTCGTCTTATACGCCGGAATATACGGTAAATATGAATTTCTTCTGAGGCTATGAAACAATGTCCAGAGGGCTTTGTCCAATTTTTTAGAAGAATTATTTCTGGTTAAGTTTAGGTAGATGTCCATAAGGGAGAATGGGCCTTTCAATGGTGATGCTGCCCTACATTTTTTCTGCTTCTTTTCCCACTGTATTCTCTTTCTGTGTATTCAAGAAAAATAGGAGCTAGCAGAAATTATGTCACAAGTGCTAACAATAATCTTTGAGACACCTAGATTAGATATTCCAGTAATGGAGGGAAGGAAGAATAAATTTTGCCCCAGTATTCAGAAATGTGGTCATTCCAGGAAACTTTTTTTAAAAAAATCATTTAATTTTAAACATAGAAACAGAATTAAGCTGCTCTCCTTATCCCTGCTTCCTATTCTTCTTTCCTTGCCGTTCATTCCTGAGAATTTTCTTGTCAACATCTTCAAAAGCAATATATATATATATATAAAATTTAATATTCCTTGTGTGCCTTATCTCATGTTGAGCCTTCTGCTTCCATTCCCACAGGTTGAAGCTACCAGTCCATATCCCTCCCATACATTTTTGGTTCTCAGCTTGGCAGTAAGATTGTTATTCATCCAGAGGAAAAAGCACTTTTTACCCCCGTGAAATAATTTGGTTCTGTGCTCTTACTACCACATTGGATCTGTATAAGAAGGAAGCCCTTTAAGAATTTTGTTTTATCCATTAAGTTATACATGCAGAAAATATAGTGAAATAGCGACATCTTAAAGACATATATGACATGCAATTAAATGGTAAATATGAGGGGCTACCGGGACTGCAAAGTTCAGAAGTCTGTAAGAAAACAACATAAATATTAAATCTCTTACTTTTTGCTGCCATTTATTAGTGGTCTGGAATCTTACAGTTTTATGTTCTATACTTATCTATTAGATTTTCTGAGATAAATATAAAATAACAGGCATATATTGATTAAACTAAGCTGCTTTACATATTTTGGGATCTAGAATAATTGTGCATGAATACAGCACCTTTCTGCTATTTATTAAAGTAAGGCTTCAGAGGAGCATTCCATTACTGAATAAGTAGACATTGTAAAACAGTGGCATCTTCTTAGAAGAGCCAAAAATGTACCCACATGAATGCCTATAATGATCAAGGGGAAACTGACACATGCATGTACATCATGATGTAAAAGATTATTCGCATACTTGGAGATATCATAATCTTGCAAGTATGTAAATGTGTCATTTTCACATTATCGTTACTTGTTACTGTCTTCTAAATGTACATCCCCATGATTCATATATACTATTTGCATGCTGTATGCAAATGTGTAGATTATGTTTTGCTTCATGCTTTGAAAAGAAAAAAATTGAACGTCAAATTCTATTGTAGTATATTTTAAGAAACATGAATTCATTTATTGTTATTTATCATTAGGTTCACCCCCACTCTCATATACAATAAGGAAGAGCTCATTATGACTATCTTATAGAATCCCCTATACCAGGGTGTCAAACTCAAGGCCTTGGGGCAGGATCTGGCCCATGGGTTGATTAGATCTGGCCTCTGGGGCCACCCTGGAAACAGCAAAGGACCAGCCTGTGGCCTCTGCCAGTGAAAAAAGAGCTTGGGAGAGCCTCTCGTTTTCGTTTTCACTGGCAGTGTGGCAGGAGCTCATTTTTGCTGGCAGAGTACTTGGGCCACCACAGGTACCCCTGATATGAGTGACGTCGACCTGGCCACATCCACCCCAGCCCCTGAAGTCAAACATAACCCTGATGCAGTCCTCAATGAAATCGAGTTTGACACCCCTGCCCTATACTATAGCAATGTCCATAAGAACTATCTGTAGCCATCATACTTACAGGAAATACACCTGTGTGTATCTTACATTCCAGAGTTAAAAACTCTCATGAAACACATCCATTTCCGCTCCCCAAACTCTGATTGCATCAAAAATATTTATATGTTATATAATGCATTCTTTATACATATTTATAGTATGCTTAGTAATGCATGCATGTATACCAAAAAAATATTACTCTGAATTTAATCAACCTTGCATCTAATTATGGATCTTCAATTTTATAAACATAATGAGCTTAAAAAAACAGCCCTCTATAAGTGTGTTTCTCAACCTTGGGGGAAGGTTTTCTTAACATTCATCCTGGAAGGTGCCTTATAGTTCATAGTACTGAACACTGGGAGAATATAATCCAAGATGCCAAAATGAGCAATAAAGCAAGAAAAGTGTTTCAGTTGGGAACTATTTAATTTCAAGTTAATGTGAAGAGGTTAACTTGGATAACAATGTCAGGGTAACATAGACTGAATTAATGAGGGCTATGGTTAGTATCACTTTCTAGTAGGATTTAGGAATAAAGAATTATAGTTGACTCTTCCTTTGTAAAAACCCAAAGGCATTTATCTCTAATCTTTCTTGCCTTGGGCAACACTCAAGGCTACATTTTCTTTAACGTTCTTTTTCTGATGTTTTACTGTTATCTTTCCACTGGAAATGTGTTAATTATTCCCAGTTTCCTTTTGCTACAATGCCAGTGGTAATCATTAGGAATAATAAAAATTCTTACAGCCCCGCTGCTTTGGAGCTGGTATAATTAATTAAATGAAAATAATTATCTTATATTATGGAGATAATCATATTAAAAACATTCAGTTTATTCCAAGGAGGAATTAGCGTTTTTGTGATATTTCTGCTATTAATCTTACTATTATTTATTCTGACTGAGTTCTTAAGTAATGTTCTGTATAATATTGAGAGAACTGTTCATTTAGGTGGTACTATACAGTATAAATGGAACAATATCTATAAAGTTATTGATCTCTTGTGATACTGTGATCTCTTGTGATCTACCTGTGATACTGAAAAAGGTGTTCGATGTGCATGTTTTATAAATGATCAAATTACATTTTAATCTCCCCCCACACCAAATAAAAAGAAATTCCTAGCCAAGAATGTTTACAAAGGGTAAAAAATATCAAGATGGCAGCCAGGACTATATGATTGAAGCCCTTCCCCTTTTTATGTGTGTCATTTATGCCATTTGTGTAATGATATCATTATGCATGATTTTGGCATTAGGTGATTTAGAAATCAAATAAATAATGTAACTCAAGTCCTTAGATAAACAATTTGAATTCATTTTATATATAATTATGGACTGCTTGTTATTCTCATCAGATGATGTACTGTAATCTTTATCCATAGAATTCTTGGAGTTTTCATGTCAATAATATAAGCTAGCCCTACTGCATTTAACAGGGATTTTTGTGTATTTTAATGCTTGGTGTCCTGGATGTATGCCCTAGGGTTTTCTGATAACGGCCTGCTTGGACTTACACTGCACTTCAAAGAAAACAATCTGGATCAGAGGCACAGTCAGGAATACTGCACAATTATTCATTTGATGATAACAGAAGGACAAGATACAATCAGCTCATTGGCCTTTAATTCAGGGCCAGAGCCATGCAGAACATCTCTATGCTTGATTGTAGCAGTGATCAAATGGCTACAACATTCCCTTCCTATTAAGTTTATATAAAGCATAAAGCAAATATAATCTTTCTGTTCCTTGTCTAAAAGCCCACCCCTCCATTTTTGAAACTATTTACCCTGGGTGACATTTAACCCATCTCTAATTAATACTTTACCTAATCTTCTACAATACTGTTAATTGTTCACAAACAGACCATTTAGTCAACACTGTGCTAACAGGGGAAGTTTTATTCTCTGTATACTTTAGTGCTCTGACATGGGACAAACTTTGGCAAGCTGGTCCCAATTGCTTTGTTTCCATGTAATTTAACAGCAAGACATTATTTTCTTATAAGAGGTGCTTTGAATTTTTACTACCAATGAATAAATTAACTAAAAAGGTTAATCTGTCTACATGTTTATGAAACATTATGCAAACTGCACTCAAAATAAAAGGTTTAATGATAATTGAAAGCAATTGAAAACCATGGTGCATTTCACTCTATTTTCACTCAAAAATAATTAATTAAAATTTATACAAATTACATCCCTTCTGCGTTTTTGCAGATGTGTACATCCAGAGGTACCTAAAGATACAATGAGGACAAGAGGTAGCTGGTATCACTTGCTGGGTTTTGTTCAAGTTTCAAAGACTCCTGCGATTCATTTAATAGCTGAGCAATCATGAAAATAATTAGAGTGATTAATATTATTATAATACATACTCAAATGAGTAATAATGTTATGTCACTTATTAAACAAGTTGGAGAAATGTTTGCCATCACAGCTTCAAGCAGAAACAAGCTTAAAATATATCCTAAGCAAAGTGGCTGTTCTAGTCACAATAATGGAAAGCACAAAAGTCCTATTAAAGCTTCAGACCTAAACACACTTACTTCCAGACTGATTTTACTGAATTAAATGGGATTTAGTTGCACAATAATGTGAATTACCACTACTTTTGATCTACTAACATGATATGCCATATACATTTTCAATGTGCATAGTAAATATTCAGACCACTCTCTATGCATCAGGAAGTGGATGCTATGGAAAGAGATGGAGCCCAGCAATTCTTTAAAACTACCATGCCTTTTTGCAAGCTCCTACTTGAGTTTGAAAAATGAGTCAACTTATTAAAGCATATGTTGTTCCACTTGAGTTTGAGAAATGAATAATTAAAACAGCTGTTTTTCCTATAGGCCAAACTAAGTAACCAATGCCATATATGTCTAAAATTACTTCCACTGGAACAGCTAAAGTAACAGAATCTCGCAAGTATGAATGTGCTTCCTTCCTCCTGCACTTATCTTTGTATGAACTAGTGAGTGGTCTAAGATGTTTTCTCAAATTAATTTCCTGGAATGGACCTAAGCTGCACCTGCCTTGGTAATACCTCTTCCTCCTGTCTGTCGAGGAAGCCATTCTTTATCCCTCTACAGCAGCTACACGCTGGCTACACCCACCCCTGGTTTAGCAAAGGGAAAAAAAGTTGTGATATGTCACATGATGACAATTTGATGACGTGAGTTTGACACTCCTGCTCTACAGAAGCCAAGTCTTTAATGCAATTCAAACACCTTTGTCTTTTTTTAGATTCATATGAAGATAGACAATTTTTTGAAAGAGGTATTGTTCTCATGTTCATGAAGAAGGTGCTGTTCTCATTTCAAAACACCTCATCTAGATCAAAGCATGCCAGCCTAGAATATATCAATGAGTTTACATATTTGTTGGAAATAAATGTCTATGTTGTTATGAGCTCTGCAGGCATTAAACCTAAGAAAGAGACTACCAAAAAGAGTAGTCTTGGATAATTAGATAAAGTAGTCTTCCATGTATGAAGCAGCATATTCACCTGTGAAAGACAGATGATTAAAGCATTCATGGACTGCTGTGATGACAGATTTTCTGCAGCAGTTGGCATCCTCATGTATCTCACTGTCAATATTATCTCAAAGTAAATATTATAAAAACATATGTGTTTTACAAGATATATCTAAATGCCAATCAGGGTTTCAGATTCTACCACCCAAAAACTAGAATATAAATTCTCTTATAACATTAGCCCTTACTATTTTGTTTGCATATTTTCACAGAATTCTGTGGTCCATTGCCTCTGTCCAGAATATCTAATATAGCCTGGGACTAGATTTTTTTTAAAGGATTGCTGGCTTTAAAATCTTATGGAATTCCCTGTTTGCTTTTTTAGAAGAGGGCATATGGATTTTTGAATGTTCTAGCTTATTTTTTTAGCAAATGCCTATTTTTTTTTAATGAATGAAGACCATTTTTTAATTTTACAGCTTCCATCATTACTTTATATTGCTGATTTTTACATTTATTATTTGAGTAAATAGCTTTCAAGCTGTCTTGAGAAACCTTTTCCTCAAAATACAGCATAAAAATATTTTCAATGAAGATATAAACATAAAGTAACCATACCACTGAAAAAGTATGTTTTATAAGCTAAATTGGACATGATCCAGTTGAAATTATGTGGCTTCCTTTCTGCTAAACTGGAGTGAGGAAAACACAAGCTCGGTTCTTTCACTGAAAGTACCGGAAATTAAAGGGTAAAGCTTTGCCTGGATCATTCACAGAGTTTTGTTTAAAATGCAAATAAAGAAAAACCATGAACCATAATCCAAGTGTACTGATTTAGGGAACATGTGTGGAACATTTCAAGACAGAATCCCAGATACAGTGAATCTGCTGCACTTGCTAAAATGAAGCCTTATGGGATATATTTAACTTTGGGGTAATTTATGCAGTGAGTAATTATGTCTTTATAAAAAGCAAATGTACAATTATGAGGCATTCTGTAGAATGCATTGATCTTAATAAACAAAACTAAACAGTTCAGTGTAATCTGGTTTTCAACAAATTCAATTTGGCATTCAGGAACAGCAAAGAGTGTGAAAATCTCCCCACTGGTGATTCTGAACATCACAAAATGACCCAACTATCTTGTCAAAAGTTGCCGTTGCTTTAAATTTGACCAAAAATTAGGCATCTTTGGAAACTATGTCAGAAAACAATGCTCTTATAGTAGAGAGAATGCATATATAAAATTGTTTGGTGGGTGAAATATTGATATCGTGGTTTTATCATTTTGTTTATCCTTGGATTTAAGGCAAATTAGATATTTTTTCTAGTCTCGACTCTCTTCCACATGTGAAAACAGGTTACTGGGAGCTGAATGCTACCACCATAGAATATTCACATGCATCCAAGATGGAGCCAGGCTATGCACATATACATGGAGCAGGGGTGTCAAATTCGATTTCATTGAGGACTGCATCAGGGTTGTGTTTGACATTGGGGGGCTGAGGTGAGTGTGGCCAGGGTAGGTGTGGCCAGCTCGATGTCACTTGGTTGGGGAGTGCCTGTGGTGGCCTGAGTGTTCTGACAGCAAAAACAGGCTCCCGAGCTCCATTTTTTATTGTGATGGTCTCCTGCAACCCTCTGCCAGTGAAAATGCCTCCCCCACCCGAGCTGTTTTCACTGGTGGAGGCACTGCGGGCTGGTCCTTCGCTGTTTCCAGGGCAGCCCCACGAGCCAGATCTAAGCACCCTGCAGGCTGGTTATTCTCTTTTTGAACAAAGGGATATTCATTGCATTCATGTAATAGGAAGATAGATGACTTTATAGAATTAGAGATATTGAACTATTAAGGGGAACCCTGATATTGATGAATGCATTTTTAAAGATATTTGATCAATTGGTTCCATTTGATTTCAATTAAGATATATTCAATCATTCCTTTGTAAGCGTACCAGATCACTTCAGTTGCAATCAATAAAACTATTTGCAAAAGCAGTGTACTTCTACTTCATTTGAAATCAACATAATCCCTTCAATATTATATAAAACTCTTGTAGTAATACAAGAATTTTGAGAAGTTCCACAAAGTTAAGAAAAGATTATTTGGGACTTGAAGCTGGTGAATTTTATCAAATCTCTATAGCATAGAATTTTTCTGTTTCAGCCAATCATCAAGAACTAACCAGTAAATATAATGCCGGTCTACAAAAACAGAAAGAAGGCAACCCTTGATTATTACAATATAAATTAGTCAATTGTCAAGCATTTATACTGAAAAGTTTTTGATCAATTTCTAATGCACTCACTTTAAAAAAGCAGCATATTACTAGTGTAGCCATTATGTAGTAGCTGTTAATTTGAAAATAGCCTTTGAACTTATCCTTGGTGATAGGTTAGTGAAAAAAATATATCCAAAGGCCATGTGATCACACTTCTTTACAGAATGGAAGGTAATCACTGATGACAGCTATCAAGAAGAGATCACATATAAACAAGTGAAGGAAGTATATGTTGTGGCCCCTTGTTATTTTTATATTAACTTCCTAGACAAGAGTTGGAGGAACTTAAATGTCTACCCTCCTATTAAATTGTAATAAAAGAATGCTAATAGTTTGTACCTGACATTTTAAATTTTGGTAACCTAGTGTTCATCTCTACAACATTTGTTGGAATAAGAAAAACCTTAGGGATTCTTGTGCACAAGTATACCATTTTATTCATTAGATTAAGCTGCCAGAGGTGGGCTGTCAAAATCAGAATGAGCACTAGGTGACAACAAACAGCTGGGAAAAAAATATTTGCTGTTATAATATAGCCATCTAAATTTTTAGAGCCCAAATCAGGTACATTAAATTTATTTACTTCTCCTCCAACACATTAGGACCAGGGGTGGGTTCTACTTACCTTTGCTACTGGTTCTATAGGTGCATGTGCTTTGCGCGTGGCCAGAGCACGCATTCGGCATGTACGTGCACCAAACGGGCACTCTCGTGCATGCACAGAAACTTTTTTAAGCGAAAAAAGCTCAAAAAAAGCTTCCTGTGCATGCGTGCAAGTGCACTCTGCACACTGCGTGCAGGGACAGGTAAATATGGGCATGCAGGGGGGCTTCGTTCCGGGACTCTTAGAACCAGTTCGGTGACATCACAGCATCACCGCTACCTATTCTAAAGAACCGGACCGAACCCGGAGCAACCCACCACTGATTAGGACCACTTACACTACATGTCACCACCACATCAAAGCCATAACTCAATTTTTCTTTGGAAATGTAAAATAGTTTAGAGCAGCGGTGTCAAAATCACATTGTCACGGCAGCGTCACGTGATGTATCGGGACTTTTTTCCCCTTTGCTAAACTGGATGTGAGCGTGGCCAGAGCGTGATGCATTCCGCTCAGGGACCAGGAGTTTGACTAATTTAGGGGATATTTAATTACGTTTCGGGCTCATTCCATTATCCTATTTGGGTTTATTCCTCCATTTATTAGTACATTTCTGGGGAAAGAAATAAAATTTAAAGACATGACTATGATATTGTGCTACATTGTAAAAGTTTGGCATTTAGTCATATATGATGTTTGCTGAGTTAAACCTAGTATCACTTATATATATATAAAAAAACATTGCCCTACTAGATGTAATGATCATGTCACCCAGGGCTGGAATTCAGCCAGTTCGGAACAGTTTGGATAAACTGGGTGTTAATTTTAATCTGGTTTGCCGAACCAGTTGTTCCAAGGTCTAGCTGACCCTGCCCACCACACCCTGCAGCTCCCCTCCCAGGAGTCTCCATGTGGCCCGTTTTAGATACTAAGTAAGTGCAAGGCATGTGCGGAGGCTCTGGGAGGTTGAAAAATGGGCCTTCCTTGTTTCTGACCTCTGGAAGGCCTCCAGTGCCCAGGTGAGACTGTTTTTGCCTTCCTGGAGGCTCCAGAAAAGCCTCCAGAGCCTGGGGAGGGCAAAAGAACAGGAAGTACTGGAAGTTAGGAAATGGGCCCATTTCCAGTTTCTGGAGAGCCTCCGGAGCCCAGGGGAGGCTGTTTTCACCCTCCTGGAGGCTCCAGGAAAGCTTCCAGAGCTTGGGGAGGACAAAAACATCCCCCACTGTGTCCAGGAGGCCAAGAAGACCACGCCCCCAAACAGAAACCGGGCAGTGAACAGATTGCTGAAATTTTTCAATCCCACCCGTGATGTCACCCATTTTGCGATATATATCTATCCTTTTAAACTATTGATGAAATAGAAATACTTACCAATGCTACATATTCAAGATTTAATGCTAAATGTAAAACCTATTTGCTCTAAACATGCTTTTCTCCCCTTTTTACAGTAGAAAACCTATTTTTTCAGTGTTTTTGTTCTTTTTTTCTATTTTGAATATAGCACATTGCAATAGTTGAATCATGAGATAATAGTTGAATCATGAGGGGATGAGTGATCATCTCAATAGCCTCGCAGTTGTGAAGAGGGCACAAGTAGTGCACAAAATGAATCCATGCAAAAGCCCTCCTGACCATGATAAATCCAAGGGGACCATGAAGTTGCACCAGGGGTATTTTTCACTTATTTTGCTACCAGTTCGCTACCAGTGTACTCACTTCACTCACTTTGCTCTTGTGTGCACCACTTCTGTGCCTGTGCAGAAGCTTCTGCACATGCACAGAGCAGATTTGATGTCATCTGGGTGGGTGGGTGGAGCCTCCCCCAGCCCCTGCTACCAGTTAACCCGAATCTAGGTGAACTGGTAGCGCATTAGTCTTGAATGGGAAGCTATGGCCCATTTCAAGACCAATGGTGAAAACATCCCCAGCCTGGGGAAACAAAACTGCCAGGCAACAGCCACTCAGTGTTGGCAGAATTGAACCAAATTCTGTTTCTGATCTAGAAATGATGTGAACAGCTTCCAGACAGCCACTAGATCAGTTCATTCACAGCTTCACCAGGTCAGCCCAGGATAAAGATTTGCTATATTTTATAACAAGTCAGATTATTTATCCTCACCCTGCAGGAACCTATACAGAGAACAAAGAACAGTCTTTTTTCATTACTTTCCACTCTATTCTTTTATTTGAAGATACTAGAAATTCACCTGAGACAGATAAGCTACCTTTCAAGTGAATTATCCAGTTATTCACAATTGCTCCACTTCTTCTTCCTTCTGCTCTTCTTATTCTCCAAAAATGAAAATATTATTTATTCTTTATAATGCCTACCTATCATGCTGCAAGGAAGAAGGGACAGCTACCATTTACAGATCGAAAAAGATGTATCAAACTAGTTTCAATTGAAATCTAAATTCTCTAAAATCTAAAAAGACCTGGTATTTTAAAGGAGAAACCTTTAATTCCCAGGCGTAGGAGACATGATTTGAAGGAAAGCCAGTTTAGTCCAGTTAAAGGTTGAATTATATCAAGACTAGAAGAATTTGTACGCAACAAGATTAACACTTAAAATAGGAATGCAATGGAATGAAAAGTAGCATATAATCCAGAGTACATCTATGTCTCAATAAAGATATTTGCAACTGTACTTGGTTGGGTGGCCAGGAAGAATGTGGCATGATATTTGTGACAGACAAAAGACACAATTAAATATATAATGATATATTATTAGACAAATTGCTAACTACTTAAAGAAACTAAGTAATCAAATGGGTGCAATTTAGGCTTAGAACCAAATGTTACACATCAGGCAATCTGGGTTGCAAAAAGTGAAATGACCAATAAAAAGCTTCCTATTCAGAAGTACACCTATTCAGAATTTAACTCATTGAATTCAATGGAGTTAACTTCCAAGTAAGTGCCTATAAAATAGCTGCTTGAATTGCTTAAATCTCAAAATTAGACTAAAAGTTGAAGCATCGAGGGACTCTCAGAACACACAGTTTGCATGCTGAGACTGTACATAAGTAAGAATTACTAATATAACCTCTGCCAATAAAAATGTGCATGTTTACTGTCAAAGTAATCATTCCCTCAAATAATGAGAGACCTGTTTCCCGCAACTCATCAGATTGTTTAGAAATAAATAACACAACAACTTCATAATAAGTTTAGAGAAAGCTCTTAAAAAGATCAGCAAGAGTGGGATTTACATCATTTCCAGGTTATTAGATTTATTTGAAGCTTCAGCCTATTTTATTTGCAATTAACTAAGACCCACAGCCCAAATTTCTTCCAATGGAGAAGAGATGTATTTGTTAATGAAAAATAGTGTAAAATGTCTAAGCACAAATGCAGGGAACAGATGCATACAGCCACAAAAAAAAGATGGACATGAAGAACCTAATTTTATGTTAAAAAAAGGAGACATCAGTCATTGGTGTTCGATATCAGACTGGAGCCCAAAAGCAGCTTCCAGCCTCTGAAAACATTTTCAATAAAATATGTGCAATTGATTGAATAGAGGAAAACACAACAGATGAGGTTTCAGTTGCCACCTTAAGCTAACTCATTTGATTCCCCTCAAATTTCAGATCTGAGGCAATTCCATTCACATTGTAGGATGTTGCCCTGCAGGTGATATTAGAAATGCATTTTCTATTCCTCTATTTTTGCTGAAACATTATATATGTGTAATGTATAGTTTTGCTCCTCTGGGTTAGAGTTTGTTCAAGGTACAATCAATATCCCCAGGGCTAGCAAATGCAAGTCAGGAAATAGTTTACCAAGTTTTGTGGCTTTGACAGAATCTTTATTTTACTGTCTTCTACCAGGGGGTGCTGTTTTGTTATTTTAATATTTAGTTAGAACATTTCAGAAATGGAATGACTGAGGTTTGTTCTTTTTTTCTTCATATTGAGCTTTCAACTCATTCTTTTACAGTACCTGAACAAATAATGCTTTTGATATTACAAAATTACAATATTACAAAATTACAGTATAAAAGAGCCTCGGTGGCGCACTTAGCTAGTGCACTCCTAAAGTGTTTCCACTTAGTTTCATCTGCCTGCAATTAGTGCCGGTTCGAATTTCATCAGGCTCAAGGTTGATTCAGCCTTCCATCCTTTCGAGATAGGTAAACTGAGGACCCAGATTGCTGGGGGCAATAAGCTGACCTTGTAAAATGCTGCTTGGGGAGGGGGGGGCAAAAGCCCTAATAAGCAGGCATATACAAGGAATGAAGGTATTGCTAAGCACATTGATTTGTACTTAATAAATTGTAAGCCGCCCTGAGTCTCCGGGGAAGGGCAGGATATAAGTTGAATTAAAAAAAAAAATTAAGCTCTTTCCTCCCCATTCAAGTCTGCTAAAGTGATAGGGCAGTACCCTATACCACAAATCTTTAATAGAGGTCCTATTTCTTTATGAGAGTTTTTCCTTTCCTCTAAAGGAACTCAATTCACCCTACAGAATGCCACTCCTCTAGCCAAATGGGGATTTGGACTTGGGCTTCCTATCAGTTGTTTGTATGCTGAAAGGAACATGAGAAGATAGAGGTCTTTTCTATCAGACAAATTCCAGTAAGGCAACACATTAAATCTCATGCTGAAAAAAGCCACCATTGTGCACATGTTAAAATTAACAAAGAAACAACCAATGGTAGGTAGTTGTCTTGCTTTGGCAGTTGTATCTGAGTGGATCATGGAATTAACAGTATTTGAAAGTTAGAGGTTTTAAGTGATTAACATTTTCTTATCATTGAAATCATTATGAAAAGCAAAGAAATATGTTAAAACAGAAATTGAGATGAATGTGAGATTATCATTATCCATATGTTTAAGACTGTAATAATGTTATTTTATATTCACATTGTACATAACACATCTTGTTTGCGGGCTTAATATAAACTACAGAACAGCAAACCAAATCAACAAAAAAAAGTTCCCATGCAGTTGGGCTCTATATGCCCATAGAATCATATTATTCTGAGTCGCCTTGTGGCAAGATGGAAGCAAATTTAATAAATAAAATAACTTCTTAACTCAAACTGTAGAAAAATATTTCATAATTTAGATGTGTGAAACTGAATTCACTGAAAGATCGAAAATATAAAATCCTGCTCATTTAAAATCTCCCTAGTTCAAGCCTTCACAATTAGCACCCATTATCTTTAATCCAGAGTGTATAACTTCAGAACTGGATATTTAATGATTCATAAAATGTCAGTGCTTGATAATGAGCTTCTTCTGTTGAAATGTGCATAATAACTATAATCTAGTGAAAAGATTGGTGGATATTAACATTTATCCTAGTTGCAAAAGCTGCTACTTATGGGGAGAACTATGTTTTAAAAAAACTGAAATGCCAGCAATTAGTGTCAGTTATCTCTACAGACAGTTCCTAGTCTTTGTTGCATATTTTTGAAACCTCCTACTTTCCCAGAACTATCTTCATAGGTAAAATACAATTAAACATAAAAAGTATGTCAGTATTGTGGACATTAGGATTTTTTAATGTTTTTATGCTGTAAACTACCCAGAGTTGCTTCAAAATGAGATGGGCAGCAAATAAATTTAGTAAACAAATAAAATAGTCAATTAGAAGATGGTATTCCTGAAAAAAGGTCTTAGTAGTAAAGTTTTGCTTTCCATCTCAGCCCAAGGCAGAGAAAAATTCCAGTTTTAAATAAATCCTAGAAAGTTAGACTCAGTTAGTGTAGCCAGGACTTAGTTGGATGGCTTAATGTCCTGATTTGATTAATTTTGGTTCTTGTGTTTGGGAGGAAGCTCTTTAGGGAAAAGGTACAGGCCATCAATAAGAGTCTATTGATATCATCTCTATGATGCCACAAAAATAAATAAATGTACTTATCTAACCCCATACCTATCACTACATTTGTATATTTATCATAATATTTATGTCTATCTTGTGTACTGTATCTGATCCCCACAACTCCTATGAACAGTTCTGTTCTTCTTGGCTTCTTGAACTTATAACAAAGTCTTTCCCTTTGAGCCACCTTCAAATTGCTGTTTTGAGCTGTGGCTAAAAACATTGGCAGGTAGATGAGTGGGTGGGAAGGTACTTACCAGATGCTGGCTGGGCTACAGGCTGTCAAAATTTCTGCTGGAGTGAAGCTGATGGGCTCTGCTTCCACTTTCAGATCATCTGCTGTTTGTTTACTGAGAACCGCACTGGTATTTGTATCTGTTCCTCCTTCTCCATTAGTCACCTGCTAAGCTGTGCTTCATCCTGATGGTTGCTCCTCTCCTTCAGCTGCAAACTTTTCCCTCTGCTCTCCAACACACACCCAGACTCTGGAACTCTCAGCATTTTGCTTTTTATGAGAGGAAACTAGGTCCAAAACTGCTCGCACTGCCTTAAAGTCCCAAGGAGAAAACAAAGGGAAGGAAGAGATCATGCACCACCACCACTCAACAATACCAAAAGATGAGCCAAACCAGAATATAATTTTGACTGGAGAATTAAAATGTCTAGAGCTGGTCCTGGCCTGTTACCTGCGTACACTGGTGGAATTCAACTGGTTCGCACCACTTCGCTGAGCTGGTTGTTAAATTGCTGGATGTCCCTGCCCCTCCCCACCCTGCCCCTTCCAGAACTCCCCACGTGCCGTTTTTGCTCCCAGGAGCTACAGGGAGGCCTACTAGGCCCAAAATGGTGTGTGGTGGGATGCGGCATACCCTCCCCATGGCCTGTTTTTGCTTCCAGAAAGCTGCAGGGTAGCCTACTAGGCCCAAAATGGGGCACAGAGTTCAGTGCAGGCCCCCCATGATCCATTTTTGCTGCCAGGGGGCTGTAGGAGGCTGAGTGCTGCCTGTCACATTCCCTGGCCATGGCCGCCATGGCCCCCATGGCCACGCCCACTCAGCTGGTCATTAGGGCAGAGAATCTGTTGTTAATTATTTGAATCCCACCAGTCTGTTTGTGAATGTTCACTGTTGCACACATATTGCCAGGAATTCAATGGAATTTTGGATGGATGGTAAAATATTGTAATTATCTCTTCCCAAAGCACTGCAGGAAGTGCATTTGCCCCAGGAAGACTTCATGTTTGATAGAACAAAGCCTTGATTTGTTTTCTTTTAAAAGCAGAATGCATTTATGTTATGCAACATTATCCAATACATTACAATATGTTATATTGTAATATAGCAAAGAACCTCCATCTTCCCATCATCCAATTTCTGCAACCCTACCCCACATTTTTCAAGGCAATTTCTTTGAATTCCTTTCACAGGTGACACGTTTTTCTAGCTTACTCTGAATATGTAACCTTCTGGATACCATACAGATATAGCTTTCAATATAATCATAAATAACAGCTGATAGGTATCTATTGCTGCACAAAAGTGGGCATAATTATGTTTGCTTCATGATACTATTAAAGCTAAGGATAGAGAATATGCCAGGTGTTTTATTGAAAATCCTTTCCATCCACAGATAAAATAAAAACTGTTCCCCATAATGGTGACAGTTGATAATTCCTACCATAACTTTTGCACTTTGGAGGCAAAATAAAAAGCAAACCCTATTCAGGTCAATAATTAAATTGGTTACTTTGCTTTGATTGAACTGACAAAAGTATTATCCTTTAGAAAATATATTTGTAGTGGGTTGTGGGGAGGATAAGTGTTTGCTAATGTTGAGAGCTATGGTGCAGCACTCTGATGCACTAAGTTAAAAAAAATAGGAGAAGAGTGTCATGTATAATAAAGCACTGTAACCCTTCCCTGTCATCCACCATCTCTATAATCATCTTACAAGAAAAAGTCTCTTGATTTCAATGGAATTGTCAGAAGTGAATTAGTGCTATTGTCTTTTAACAACCAGTAAAATCAATTAGAATGTGAAAGTCTTCAAATAAATTCTCAGAGCTAAACTGAACAAGTCTTGGAAGTAATAATGTCTAAGTAACTTAACAGGCCTACTGTCTTTCTAGATTTGTAAGGTTTTGGGGACAAATCAAGTCATATTTCTGTTCTATGTTTCATGCTTGCTCTTGTTTAAGAAAAGGAGAGTAAGAACTGTCATAATGAAACAAAACAATTTTATAAATGCTTTCTCTCAGTAGGAAATATAATGTTAAGGAACATTTTATGGATTCATTACTTTGATGGCAACATTAAAGAGACTCTTGGTTTTGACTTTCCACCTCTAATGTATAGCATTTTCTCTAAAACTAGAACCTTTCATCCATTTCTTCATTGCTATTATAGTTTTACAATTTGATCTGAAACAAAACATTGCAAGGTGAAATGTTTTTCTCTAATGCTCCAACTAGTCAGACATTTTAGTGCATAGCCCATTACATTCCTGTACTTTGACAATGAATAGTGGTCTGTTTGAGGATTTTATCGATTTATCCCCCTCTCATTTAGATTTAAATACATTCAAAACTCATCTTCTTGGAGAAATTTAATAGAAAGTCAGTTACCGAATCATTCCTAGGACAAAGGTTTACTTGAACAGATAACAGAGTAACAGAATTGGAAGGGACCTTGAAGGTTTTCTAGGCCAACCCATGCTCATACAGGAAATCCCATACTATTTCAGACCAAGGGTTATCCAACCTCTTCTTAAAAAATCTCCAGTGTTGGAGAAGGTGGGAAATCATGAGTTCGAGTCTTGTCTTAGCCATGAAAACTGGTTGGATAACTTTCGGCCAGTCCCTCTCTCAGCCCAATCCACTTCTCAGAATTATTGTTGTGGGCAAAATAGGAAGGTGTGTGGGATATGTTTGCCACCTTGAGTTATTTGTAAAAATGATAAAGGTGGTATACAAACAAACAAACAAATAAATAGATAAACAGTGCAACTTTAAAAGCAAACCTGTTGAAACAAATAGTAACTTCTTTAAAGTGGTTTAAGCTTTTTAAATTCAAGAGTTAAGGGAATAGGAACATAATCATATCTAACAACAGGATTAATAGAAAAATCTAAAATATATTACAGTAACAATAGAGTAAATTAAAAAAATATTCTATAAGTATAAAAGATAAATGCATAAATCCAGTTTAAGCTCTTCCTATAGCAGATACCAAACATTCTAAATTTACAAGTGAGATCCTCACTGAATTCTCCCAAATAAGTTTAAATGTATTTTTTGCTATTCAGTACAGTCTTATACTTCAAACTTAAGTGGATGAGGCTAGAGAAGACTTCAAGGTTCACTAAATTGAATGTAAGAATCAGTCATGCTCCCTGGTTGTTTAGTTCTTCCTCTTTAATGCTTCCCCTTTAATGCCCATAGGTGGCTCAGTGGCTAAGATGCTGAGCTTGTTGATTGAAAGGTCGGCAGTTCAGCGGTTTGATTCCCTAGTGCCACGTAACGGAGTGAGCTCCCGTTACTTGTCCCAGCTTCTGCCAACCTAGCAGTTTGAAAGCATGTAAAAAATGCAAGTAGAAAAATAGGGACCACCTTTGGTGGGAACGTAACAGCATTCTTTGGCATTTAGTCACGCCGGCCACATGACCACGGAGACATCTTCGGACAGCGCTGGCTCTTCGGCTTTGAAATGGAGATGAGTTCCGCCCCCTAGAGTCGGGAATGACTAGCACATATGCGTGAGGGGAACCTTTACCTTTACTTTAATGCTTCCTTTGCTGTTTCAGATATTTATCAAACATAATAGATAATTAATCAGTTTCCCATCTGTGAGTGGTAAAATATGTAGGCCTGATCCAACCTCTCCTAAAGTTAAATAGAACAAGCAAAACTTTAAAAGCTTGAAAACTTATCAATGTATAAACTAAGAAAGGTTTTTTTATTATTATTAACATTGTTCATTAATAATTAAAATAAATATTTGTAGAAAGATATAAGAGCTTTGCATTGGTGCTCAACTAGCTGCCTGATTTGGGCAGTTATTGTAACTGATGATTTAATTCACTTAAATATAATTCTTTAATAATAAAAGAAAGAGCTGCAGGCATACGAAAGATACATGTTGTATATGATTTGAATGAGGTCAAGCCCCATAACCCTGTGCAGAGTTTAAATCAACTGGGGATTCATTTAAATTACTGATATTGATTGAAGCAACCGAGCTGCAAAATGGCTAAAAGGGAGATACAAAATTAGTATCAGGTTATTACTTTTTTTTCCTTTTTAATGTGGATGAAAACCTTATGAGAAGAGATGACAGGAAGCTTCATTAATAATAAAAGAGGTAATTGGATGTGGATCTTTATTATTGGTCCAGACAATAGAAATGGACACTTAAATCAGAGAAGTGGGCAATCAATCAATTTAGCACATTAGCCAAAGTGGAAAACATTGAAGAGATATCTTTTCCTTTGTTGCTCCTTCAGAGTGTAACAGCATTGTGCTCTTTTTCTTAATACAGTAGATAATTTGCTATTCAGTGTCTTTGCATATCTAGTCAGCCTGTCTTATGTTTCATAATGTTGCTATTTTTATGAAATGTTATTTTATTTCACAATTGGTGGTAATCATGAGAAGCCATTCTGAACAGAGTATGTGCAATACGAGTGTAGGCAACAGAGATACAGCCTTATATAAATTCATAAATGTGCAGTAATATCAATTCAAAGAAAATATTTATCATTAGCAGACCTTATTCTAAGGCTTGGAATTGCCAATAAGGTAAAATAAGTCCAATTGTCCCAAGCAAATAATGAATAACTTTGTAACTTAGGAGTGGGGAATTTGTGGCTCTCCAAGTATTCCTAAATGACAACATTGATAGGTATTAGCCTTACTGGTGGAAGTTTTCACAAACTCAGATATAGTACTGGTTCCCTACTCTGTTTTAAAGTATGAAATGAAAAATTATCCATTCAGGATTCAGCAAAGACGAAGATTCAGCTATTATAGTAGCAATTAACGTTGAGTTGGTGGTGTTGTATTTTCTTAGAGAATTACTTTCAGGTCTATTTATTTGTTACAGAGAAGTCACTCATTATCTGGGGAATTCTAAAAAAGCAAAGTACTAAAATAAAATGCTAGCACTATCATTAGGCTTATTTGTTTTCTCTTTACAAAAAAGGGGAAGAAATTGCAGAGTTAACAAATAAAGAGAAATAAAGCAGCATAAACAGTATAACTGTTCTAAACTGACCAAAATTGTAGATTTGGATTTATAACCACAATCATTTAAGGTATACTTCCATCTAAACTTCAGCAAACTTTAGTGAAATCCCAAGAGTATCTCACTTCTGAGACATATATATAGATGTTACGTATTCATTCCGGACATTCTTTGTTCAGTACTTCTATATATCTCAAATTGCCTTCAACTCCAAGCAAGTCTGTACTTTTATTTCTTTCTTGGGACATTAAAGAGTGTAGTTATGCTTTTGATTTTTGTTTTTGCACTTATAAGTAAGTAAAATCCATTGTTTCTCTTCTTTATTGACCAATATACTCAATAGTGCCAAGAGATGTGATGGACAGTTGATAGACAGACAGACAGGCAGGCATTTTTCATTTTTTCCAAATGCTTTATTAGAGGAT
>JANHFM010007308.1:12987-29735 GCA_032468115.1 Grayia smithii
GACGTTTTTGATGTTAGGTGTCCATTTTAGGTCTTGAGATATGGTAGAACCTAGAAATTTGAAGGTCTCTACTGTTGGTACTGTGTTGCCTAGTATTGTAAGAGGTGGTAGTATGGGAGGGTTAGGATGTCCTTTCGAAGATCCTTATAAAAGTTACCGTAAAATAAAGACATGTTGAATTGATTTGATTTCTCCAGCATCACAAGGCAAATGGACTTGAGGTTGGGAAGTATTGGCAACTCTGCCAAATAGTAGCCCAGGTGGAAGAATGTTCTGTCTGGCGCTGATAAATCCTTTCCTAAAACTGGAGGAAATACCGATGGACAAACACCAGGCAGCTTCTCGGGAGCCTAAGTCTTGCATACATCAGGAGGGTTGAAAGAATGAATGAGTTGACTTCCGATTAGTCATTCAGTTATCCAGTCTTTGTAACACTAACTTAATATGACATAATATGAATACAGAATTTACAGCAGGGGTGGGCATTTACGGTAATTTTCCCAAGGGGTCACCTAAGAAACTGGGGGTTTTGTGGAGGGCACTGCCACTGCCCCCTCACCAGGCACCGCTGCCATCCCACCAACCGCTAGCCGGACAGGGACAGGAAAAGGACTGGATGTGACCTGCGGACTGTAAAATGACTCTGGCCTTAATTTTTGTTCTACAACCACCTTTGTCCATAATGAAAGATAATCGTCAGCTAAGACTAGCAGTAGCGAAACTGTAGGATTTCTAAACAGTTGCTATCAATAGTTACCATGCCCTGAGTTCAATTTAGGGCAAACATTTCCATTCATTTCTATGAAGTGGTGCAGTGGCCTAGAGGTGGAGCTCTCCCCTTACAATCAGGAGGCTGTAAGTTCGATCCTGGGTAAAGGCAGATATTTCTCTCTTTGGGCACTCTTGAGAATATATCTGCTGAACAAAACTGGCATTGGTGACAGGAAGGGCATCCAGCCATTAAAACACTCTGCTAGCTCCATTCAGTTGCCCAGACTCTACCCCGCAAGGGATTATGGGGTCGTTAAAAGAAGATAATTTCTATTTATTTCTATTTCCTGCACTGAAACTAAGGCCATGAGAAGTTACTGAATTAAAAAGACCCAAAATTCTGTAAGTTGAAAATGCTCACCACATGGATACCAATTTGTTGATTTTCTCGAAGGGTCATTGCTCCACTCTTTTCTAGAGACAGTTTTGTGTTGTGGTTCAGGTGCTGATCAAGAAACCAGGAGCCGGTGAGTTCTAGTTTTGCCTTAGACATGAAAGCCGGCTGGTTGACTTTGGAATGGTCACTCTCTCTCAGCCCTACCCACCTCATAGGTTTGTTATTGCGTGGAAAATAGGAGGAGGAAGGAGTATTACGTATGTAGATTGGCTGCCTTGAATTACTTATAAAGTAATCAGTCAGGATTAAATAATCAAATAGAGGCCTAGTGGTGAAATGCAGTATTGCAGGCAAATTCTTCCCACAGCCTGAAATTTGATGGGGCTGAAGGTTGACTCAGCCTTCCCTCCTTCCCAGGTCGGTAAAATTGAGGACCCAGATTTGGGGGGTGCAATATGCAAACAATGCTGACATTTTAAACTGCCCAGAGAGTGCTGTCAAGCAGGGGTCTCCAACCTTGGCAACTTTAAGACTCGTGGGCTTCAACTCCCAGAATTCCTCAGGCAGCTGGCCAAGGTTGGAGACCCTTGCTGTAAAGTATAATCAGGCGGTATTTAAGCCTAAATGCTATTGCTATAAAAGTCAAATAAATTATTCTTCCACTTCTCTGCGTAGTTTAGTCATTTCCAAGGATATAGGTCCTGCATACTAGATTGAGGAACAATCTCCCCATAGTCCCCTTACTTAAGTCAATGCTCTGGATTATTCTCTTTCCAAACCGGCAGTTTACTTAAAAATCAGGAGGGGTCCTCAGCATTGCATTTTTTTTCCAGCTTCTGAAGGTTGCCGGGGCTCCTGCTGATTTATTCATTTTTTATTTATTACACTTAGAAGACCGCCTAACTCCATAAAGGCACTGGGAGGCATTTTACAGCATTAAAACTAGTATGAATAGGAAAAGACGTTTGTTTCCAGAAAAAGAGATTCAGTGCTACTACAGGTCAAATCCTATAAAGCAGGGACCCCAACCCTCAGTCCGCAGCCGAGTACCAATCCGTGGCCCGTTGGGAACTGGGCTAACACAATGAACACATGACACTCCATTTGCGCAAGTGGCTGGCACACACGAAACCATCCTATCTCCCCCACCACTGCCAGTCCATGGAGCCAGAAAGGTTAGGGACCGCTGCTATGAGGGGCTCAACTCTCACCCTAATATGGTGAGAGCCATATGGAGCTTGGCACGGTGCCAATGATACTCAACTGTTGGGACTACGTTTGCGATCTTCCTCCAGCACTGTGCTGAAGATCAATGAGAATTATAGTTTGGGGGTCCAAGGCTGGAATCGAATGGAATGAAATAGAATATTCATGAATCGGGTATAGAAAATTTTGAAGGGGAAAAAAAAAGCATTTGTTCAAAGACTAACAGAAAAGATAAAAGATTTTGGGAAGAAAAGAGCCCTATCATAAAAGAGGACCTGACCTGGGGCACTCATATTGCAGCACTGGTCAAAAGGGCCCAGCAGAGATTATACTACCTGACATTGCTCAGGAAACAACAACCGAATGAAAAACTGCTGGTGACCTTCTACTGCTGCACCCATAGAGTATTTTAATTTACTGCACTTGTTTATGGTTTGCCAGTTGCACAGTGACAGATAGGACAGCACTCCAGTGGGTTAACATCATTGCTCAGAGGATCATTAGTTGCCCTGTCCCTTTTTGGAAGAGCTTTATGGCTCCCTCTACCTTAAGAAAGTTCAAAACATTCTTAAACATCTGTCTCATCCGGGGCACACTTTTTTTGAACTATTACCATCTGGCAGACAGTACAGGATAATAAAAACAAGGACAAATAGGCTGAAAAACAGCCTCTATCCCAGATCAGTAACTATATTGAATTCTACTGTATAGTGCAATATTAATGCAATATCAGGGCTTTTCAGTCCAACTGTATAGAATGTGAAGGATGTGTGTTTGTGTTTTATTTTTATAGTTATAATGTACACTGAAGATGGCATTTAATTTCATTGTGCAAGGTGCAATGGCAATAAAGTAAACTAAAGGAGCTTAAAAAAGAAACACTCTTGTTGCAGGTGGTTGGCAGAAAAGGAGGAACACTACTGCTCATGAATTGAGGTTTGCATTGGTGATTGGATAAAAATAGTGGTGTTGCTCGCCTTGACCTCATAGCAGGGCAACAGCCATTGGTTGTGCCTGTTTGCACTACTCCCGCAGATGGAAATCTCCCAGGTGTGTGTCCTGAAACCACACACAGAGGGCGAGGGCTTGCTTTCTTCCATTCGGCTCTCCTTTCCTGCAACCTGGGAGGTATTTCAGAGGAACTTGTATATTAAACAGGCCGGGTCTCTCCGAAATAGGTTGCTAGATACACTCACTCACTCAGCCACCCACCCACCTCTTTGTCCTAGAATGCCAGATTTCAACCCCCACTTGGCTGAACAATATTGTTCCCCCGCGGGGAGGGGGAGTTGCCAGATGACTTGCTTTTGAATAGCGGGCAAGGCTGTGCCAGTCGCAGAGCCGGCCGGTCTCTTTCTTCCCTCCTTTTCAGCTTCTCTCTCGCCTTCCCTTCTCCTCTCCTCCAGAACTGGGGTCGCCTTTACAAGCTAGGCATTTGTTCCTTAGCGAAGGCGAAAAAAATAAAAATAAAATAAAGGCAGCGGCAGGAAGAGGCAGCGAGCGAGCGAGCGCCGCCGAAACCGAGGGGCGGAAGGCGGACTGTAGCGAGAGAAAGGGGCGGACCAGAGGGGATGGCACGCAAGCGCGAAGGAAGCTCGGAAAGCCCCACGCGGGCGCTCGTGGAGCCTCGGCGGTGGTTCTTTCAGTTCAGCTGTGAAGGGGCCTCGGGGCGGTAGGGAGTCGGCGGCGGAGTGAGCCGCCCGCTATTGGGAGAGCGGAGCAAGGCGGGCAAATTCCGGACCAGGGTTGGTTTGAAAGGCGGAGCGGCAGCCGCTCTCGCCCTGCCCGCCCTGCCAGCCATGGGGTAAAAGGGAGTGAGCGGACACCGAAACAATAAAGCGGCTGGTGCTACCGGGCTCCTCCCGCCGCTGACAGCGCTTGGCCGAGTGCGGGGAAAGGAGTGAAGATGCCGGGGGCCGCCAGGCGTTGACCGGCCGACCCGCTAGCTGGAGAAGGAAGCCGAGGTGAACCAAGGCGGTTGAGAAAGCGCGCGGTGGATGCGTTTCGGGGTTTGGAGCGGCGGCGGCGGCGGCAGCAGCAGCAGCAGCAGCAGCAGCAGCAGCAGCAAAGGGAGAGGCTGAGGTCGGCTGGAGCGGAGAAATGATCGCGGAGTTGGTGAGCAGCGCCCTGGGGCTCGTCCTGTACCTCAATACCCTGGGCGCGGATTTCTGCTACGACGACAGGTAAACGGAGGAGTTGCAGCTGGAGAGTTGGCGGCTACTCCGGCCGAGCGACCGCTGCGAGAGGCCGTGCCCTTCCCCAGGGGATGCGCGTTTGTGTGTGTTGCGTGTTGGTGAGGGGGCTTGCGGTTGTGTGTTCTTAAGGGAGGAATGTAAGTCGCGGGACACGAGAGCGCTCTCCGTGCGAGGTCCTCCGATGGAACCGGCGACTCCCCCTTAACTCGTCCGCTGGCTAGAATTGTAAACCTTTTAGTCCCCGAGGTTCTCTTTCACCTGTTGAAGCAGGATTAGTCTGATTATTCCTCTTTTTCTTCTATTGGGTAGTTTTTCCGCCCATTTCCCCGCCACCTGGTCAGTGGAGTTGCTGTTGCAAGTACTCTACTGTCGAGAAAAAACTCGCATTCATAGATTTCCTCGACTGTCAAGTTAACTTTGGTCGAACTAGCCCTGCACTGAATAAACAAAAGAGCCGCGAGGCTGATAGCGCCAACCGGTCTAATTGTAATAAATCTCTAATCCCTTTTCTTCCCGGATCGCCTTTTTGTGTTCCTTGCAAATATACCTGCGCTTCCTGGAAGGAACAATCTGCTTTGCTTGAGGCTTAATTACATGACCATGTGTGCATGCTATGGTATTTTGTGCCGGAGAAATGTTCTGTTTTTCCTCCCTTCAAAGCAACACCTTAATAGGCCGTTTAAACGATGTTACATCTGGACAAAAAAAGGAAGGAGGAAAAAAAAAAAGAGACGTTACATTTTGAATTGCTTCAATTTGTTTCTCTTGACATTCTTGTTTCCAGAGCATAACATACTTCTGACATTGTCTTAGATTTTCATACACATAGTAAATAAAGAAAATGGAAATAACCTTAAAATTTCAAAAGTAGTTGATCTGAATCTGGGCTTTCTAACTTTAAACTTTTATCTTTTAAATGCCTTGAGTGTAACAAGAAAAAGCCACATGCTCTTGTTTAGAAGTTTCCTAGAAGTAGAGCTGATACTGAAAAACTTATTTTTCCAAGTACACTGAACTCTGTGAGAAATTAAGTTCTGAAACAGAAACTTTTGCTTTAACTTTACTCATAGGGGCAGTACTTGCTTGAGAAATCAAAGGGTAGCAGTTTTTAAGTGTCTGCAAGTGGCTGCCTGTGCATACATTGTCTTTAAAGATTTGTCTGGCAGGTTTTTTAAAAAAAGCATTTATGTTGGGCCTTCGTCTGTGTATAAAACATTGCTAATGGAGTAAAATAAAGGACCTAGGACTTAAATTTGCCTCTTTTGAGTTTGGACTGCTAATGAAAACTGTACAGAATTGCTGAATAAAATGACACTGATGTCTAGAAATGTCACAGTTGTGCTGGTGTTTCTACCTTTCCTTAAATAAAACCCTGTTTTAGGAAATTGATGAAAAGCTCTTAGTAATTAGAGAAACTTCCAATTTGTTCCTTTTTCAGTGATGTAATCTGATTGCAATTAGAGCAGATGCATAATTAAAATATATTGGGGAGGAGAGCATGCTTGGCTGAGCTTATAAGCCATTCTGGGGTGTTTGTATGGTCCATTGACGTTAAATCATCCAAAAAGTGAGCAGAAGTTTACTCTGACAGCATTTCATCAGCCCCTTTCTGTATGAGAACTGAATAGATCCCTTGGGTGAGAGTGAACCTGCCCTTCAGTAAAGTGTTTGCATTGATAGGAATTTTCTTACATGACTGCAATTTGATACCACAGTATCTAAAATATCCAAATAAGCTATTTGTGAAACTTATAGATGGAAAATTTGAAGTTCTGCTTTTATACCTCCATTAGTTTCATAATTATCACTAAACAGAATTATTGAGTGTCTTCAGAAAGAGTATTTGGAGAGGATTGTTTATAAAGGCAAACTGAGGGAGGACAGCAAAGCTGAGTGTAGAAAAGCTATCTGTGAAGCCTTTTTAGAGGGAAATACACAGAAAGAAAAAGAGGCATTCTTGCTCTACAAATCTTTTGCCCTGCAACACAATCTGTCCATGTTTAATCAGTGAATAGTGCATTTGAGAAGTTTCTTTTGTTTCAGATGTGTTGCACCTGTTGTTATTAGGGAGTTAATATTAAAGTTAACTCGTGTTCTTTTTGGTTTTACAACATTGAATTCCAATTTCTGTATCTTTTTAGTTATATTAGAAATAAAGAACTTATGAATTCTTTAAGATATTTAATAAAACCTGTAAATGTATGGTAATGGTTTTTAAAGGTAGAAAGCAAAATAATGCAAAACCCAAACAAAATCTGAGTCACCCTGTTAATACTAAATTACTAATGTCAGGATATTAAACTGTTGAATGCATTATCACCATGGTTGATAAAATTTGTTTATCAAATTAATATGCTGCCCATCCCGTGGTTCAGATGTCTCTGAGCAACTTACATCAAGATAAAACAAACATTCAGCAGTTATAAATATAAAAATGGATTAAAATTACAAAATTAAAAGAAGCTAAAACTCAAGGGTTTGGAGGGGAGAGATGGGGTGCCTTCTCCGTTAGTCTGCAGTCTGGATCTTGACATGCTTACAGATATGACAGTTATACTTAGTTTTCTAAGAAAGACTGTAATTGTCTGAAAGACAGATTGATAAAACATACTGTATCCTTAGTTTGTTGGTTGAAACTAGATGGTAATTCAGAATATTATTCAACAACATGAATGAAAAGTTCATTTGTTGTCATTTTTTTTTGTCATTTGTTGACACTTTGTCTAAAGAGCTTTTCTGTTCTAGCCCTAATTGTACCTTCATGTAATTAGACAAAGTTAGCAATACTTAAATTGTAGCTTATTTATATTTTTTCCATTCATATAATTATGGGGGTAGGTGCTTGGTGTTAAACTCTCATCAGTTACACTGTATTTTAACTTGAAGGCTTGTTAAATTTCTCTAAAAACTACAGTCTTAAACACTCACTGAATTCTGAAATATACTGCCATGTGTGAACTAAGATTATTTATTATTCTGTACCCTAGGTCAAATAATTTTATATTATTCTGGGTAGGAAGGAGAAATTGCAAGAGATTGAAGGCTTCTTCCATACCACTACTATGTACCATAAAACTATTTTGAGAGTTAAGTCCTTAAGCCAAAATATTGCACTAGTCACAAAGTTTGTCAACCTTCTCTACAAAAATATATATGTTTAAGACAGCAGAACAAAGTAAACCACCTACAAGAATGAATATAGATGATAATTTTAATGAAAATAGGTGCCTTGAAGACATTTTGCTTCTTATTCAAAAAGCTGCTTCAGTTCTCTTCTTCAGTTCTTCAGCTTCTTGGATGAGGAGAGAAACATCTTCAAGGAAAAAACAAACTCCAGTTGTCTTTTGAAAAAGCACCTTTGGGATAACCATGACTTGGATGACTGAGAACCTCCATAGACATGTGCCTGTAAAGTATTTTAGGAATTTCATAAGATTAGATCATATTCTAATTTTCATACAATAAGATCATTTCCTTAATCATAAAAAATTGAAACCTATGTGCAGATGTGACATAGAATGAGGTTACCTATAGTTCCTCATTCTATTGTGATCTCAAATTTCATTTTAAGTATAATTACAAATGTTAATACAGGTAATCAACTTACAACTGTTCACTTAACGGTTAACTTAAAATTAACAATAGCCTTTGAAAAAGTAACTTATAACCTAAATGTGAACTTACAACAGGGGTGGGTTCTACTTACCTTTACTACCGGTTCTCTTCATGCACGCGCAAAGCACGCTTGCAAAACACGTGCTTTGCACGTGCACAGTTACTACAAAAAACTGAAAAAAACCTCAAAACGAGCACTCTGCGCATGCGCAGAGCAGAAAAACTGAAAAAATGTAAGTATGGGTGCGCAAGGCGGCCCAGCTCCCGGCAGCAGAGAACCGGTTGGGTGACATCATACCGTCACCGCTACTGGTTCGCGCGAACCAGGCCAAACCGGGAGCAATCCACCACTTACATCATCATAATTTACATCATAATTTACATCATCATAATTCTGATGCTTAGCATCCAGCTTGCATTTATAACCAGTTGCAGCAACCCATGGTCATGTGAACATGATTTGTGACAAAAACGGGCAGAAAAGCAACTTTGGGAAAACTGGATTTGGACTTACAACCCTGTGAGTCAAATTACAACTGCGGTATCCCTACTTACGACTGCAATAAAAATGGTCATAAAACTGGGTGCGGTTTTGACTCATGACTGCAACAACTCATGATAGAAATTCTGATCCCAATAGTGGTCATAAATCAGGGATTATCTGGACTTTAATTTTAAAAAGGTTTTGAAAAGATTTAGTCACTCATTACATGTACATGCACTTAGACTTAAATACATGTACTATAAATAGTTTTGGAAATTTATTGGAGTCGTATTTGTTAAAAAAATATAACAATCAATAAGATCTTATTGATTGTAATAGAATAAATATCCTGTTTCTTTAGACTTAATAAAGTTGTCTTGATAAGCAAAAAAGTAGTAGATAGGAATTCAGACAGAACATAAATTCTTCTGGTGTTAGTGGGCAGATCAGATTAATCCCAAATGTTCTTAATTATAATGTGAAAACAGTTCAGCTGGATCATTCTAAGACCTCTGTATTCCACTATTCCTTTATTGTTTGGTTTGATTTGTATCCTATGTTTATTTTGTACAATTCAATATGGCAGCCATTAGTTTTGATGGTTTAATTTCATGGAACATAGGTGAATCAGCCGCAACCACTTTGGATGACTGCAGGTTATCTTCACTGTCAAAGGGGTGATTCCTCTAAAAAACAGGGAAGCAAGAACAAAAAGAGGATGCACCCAGAGAGGCATCTGGTATGTCATTATGCAAAAGAGGATTTAGGACTAAACAAGCCTAGGCCTGATAAAGCAGAAATATTCTTTTGTTCTTAAATCCCCATATGATATCCTTTATAGTGTATCTTGTTTCAACCAAAGCTTAGTTACAAGTCCACACAAATATATATTTTCCCATTTTTTAAATCTTTGCTATTTGTCTCTGTCATTTTGGTAGAAAGGGGGCACTAACGCCTATATTTATAGACACAGATGATTGTTGCATATTGCTTTTGATGTTGAAATATCAAAACTGCAACAACATGATCTTGAGCAATTTCTTCATTTATTTTGATGATAGTGACTTTTTCATTCTCTAGCTGCTAAGAAGTGCAAATACTGAAAATTCTGCAGATTTGCTGCTTAGGGTGAGCTTTGACTCTATTTTATTCTGATAAATTAAACAAACATAACCTCTCAGAGCAAGTCAAATTCTAATAGAATACAGTGTATGTCACTAAGAATCACAGTTTTATCCCAAATCACAATAGTTCTTAACCGTAGATGCCATGCCACATATATAACTCCCCTTTTACAACCCATAATGATGTATTTTCATGGTTGGTTTACTATACTATACTATTCATAACAATGACATAAATGAACAAAATTTTAGAATTAACAACCTGTATGTATATTGTGATCCTGGTATACAAAATACCCTCCAAACAGGCAAACTATTCCTCTTGGGTAAAAACAAATTGCAACATTAGCTAATAATCTGCTGCTTTAAGAATGTTATGTGAGACTTAGAAGGCATCCCACTGACTTTTATGATTAATCAGTATTTATTAATGAACTGGCTGTCACTAATTTTCCATATGGCCTACCGTGATATTCTATAATATTGTTTATAAAATATGTTTTCTTAGCATCTGTTTAAGAATCTCATGTGTGGAATTATCAGCATATTTATTTCTATCCATGGCTTGTATTCAAATGATACAATTTAGTTAATACAAATGGGACTATTTTTAGTCCCAGCTTCTAAAATCAATATGTTATGATGTATTTATTCATGATGCCATTGCAGTTTCATATCAAGAGTTACAGATTTTTTTTTTCTTTTTGGATGCCTGATGTCCTTATTTTATAGGGACCAGGGGCCTTCAAAACTCGAGGGCTCAATAACTATATTTAATTTCAGCTGACCAGGGTTTTGTTTTGTTTTTTTGGGGAGGTGGGATGGGGCTAAAATTAGTTGATCCAGTTTTCCCATTCACATGATGCTCTACTCCCTTTCTTTTGATACAGTTAAGTGTGTCATGTAAACAGGGTCACTATGTTGAAATTTTATCTTGTTAACTTGCTTCACAATAAAAAACTGTTTTGCAAGATTAGTTTCTTTGTCTCTATTCAGCACATCCAATTGTTGTTCTTTTTAAATGGATGTGAACGTATGTTATAGCTGCTAAAGACGCCTACTGCTATAATTGGACTTCTATAAAGAACAGTTTTTCACTTGAAATTGGGCTGTTTGGTCTGTCTGTTTGGCATATTCAAGTGTCTGTTAATTATAACTAGAATGTGTAAGATCATTTACAGCTATAGTGAAAGCAACCCACATGTATTCACAATTTTGTTACAAACCCCAAAGCAAAACCAAACAAAGCAGTACATTTTATGGATAGTATTATTATGTTGCCCTATAATATTGACTGATAATTTATTTCTACTGAAGTTGATCATTTTGAGGGAACTGAATATAAACAGAGCCATTTTACATTTAACGTTTTCATTTTGTAACTTAATTTGCAGTATTATGATTGTTTTCACAATTCTAAAAAAGGCAGCTTTTAATATTTAAATTGAACAACACGAACATGTGTATTCCACATAGATTACTGAATACCCCACAAGTATTAAGTACATTAAATGATAACAAGATCAATCTATGATGAAGTGTAATTTGTGAAGAAGTTATCTGTTTTGTGGAATGTCTATTGTGAAGGTCTTTGGGTTATTCCTTAATTATGGGTTATTCCATAAATACATTTTAAATACATAAATACATTTATATTTCTAGGGTGGATTAATGAATTACCTTGATCAGTTGGTCTGTTTGCAGTATTTGAAGTGAAATTTTTGAATACCACTCCTTGAAACATTAAAAGAACTGCATGTCCTGGAAAGCTACCGTAGTTACTTTAAGAGCTTTCCAGATCATCATTGAACATTTGTTCTTGTTTTCCCAGCAAAGCCTCGGGAGGACAGGCTGCTTCATCACTATGGAGAGATTTTTTTTCTTTCACATAAATTGTGTTGCACAGTCTTTTTAATTTTTTCCTCCATTCAGTTGTATCTGATACTTGAAGATTGCCTGGATACATCCCTGCAGTTGTTTTGGCCAGAATTTGCCATTGCTTCCTTTCTAAGACTGAAAGACTGGTCCAAGGTCATTCAGCTGGCTTTGTGCCTAAGATGGAACTAGAACTCAGGGTCTCCCAGTTTAGGGTTAACTAATTTAGTAACTAACAGCCTTCTAACTAAATTAGTTAATACGTTCAACCTAGAAATCAGCTGAGTTTTTAATCAGTATGGGTTCAGTTTTAATCAGAAGGCAGCATTAGAAGAACACATAATTGTATAAGATGCACCTTTTAGCAATACAATGATGTTTTATTAAAATATAATTTATATTTGTAGTATGTTCATAATTTGGTGGTAATACAAATATATTTAATTTTAGTCTTCCAGTCCATCTCTGAAGTCAAAGTTAGTGGGATTACAGCACTTAAAATTGGTTCATTCAAATGTGCTGTGTGGGATAGCTGTTGCTAAAGTCCAGTAGCTCATGTAGTTGAGCATTTTGTGTCACTGAAGCCAAACAGATGGATATGAGAAACATAGCTAGGAATATACTGCTTTCACTTTTTAGTAGCTGATACTGGTGAACCATAATACTGAATTCATACAATACACTAAAAGTCAAACTAACCACAGTTTTGGCCTGGGGGAGTTTCTAATTGCAGCTAATATATGATGACTGGAACAGGAAACTTAACATTGTTTTTTCCTTTGAGTTAAATTTTAGTTTAGCTTTCCAGTTAGTTTTAAGTCTGTTCATAGCTTCTTGTGTGAGTGGCTGAGATATGATTCATAGAAGTCTTAGTTTAGGAATATTTTCAGCTCACTCCTACTTGTTCAGAAATATGTTAGTGTAGTGAGGCTTAGTATTTTGGTTTACACACAGCTAAAGCATTCTTAAATGGTGGATGTAGAAGTTTTATGATAAACATTCCATCACTGGAAAGACCTTCTTGGCTTTCTTAAACCAGTACAATTGGTAGCTTTTTCTTGTGTTTTAGAGTTACCATTCTGTCTTGGGAATGTTCTGTTTCTGTCTTAAGATCCATCACTAAGATTTTGGAATGGTCTCTGCAATAAGAAGAAATGCATTTTACAAAATCATTTGCTGAACTCTACATATCATTAGAGAATGTATATAATAATATTGAGTGTTAATTATCTGACTGCTTGAATTTTCAAAGATAACATATTGAGGTAGCTTGTCTCTTTATAAATTTGGATATTTCTATAAGAAGATCAAAGGAAACAAACATTATTCTCTCTCCCATTCCTAATCCCTGTAATCATAGTTTGTTGAGATTTATTATTGGTTTTTATAGGCATTTGTAAATAGTTATTTATAATTTTTACTGAACCAATAATTATGGATAGCTACAACGTGATTTGGATGGCTCCAACTGCTTTGGCTTTTCTGAGGACTAATACAAGTTGGTTTTTCCCTAAGTGTAAGGACCTCGATGTTAGAGGAACCCAAGATATATTTGTATTTTATGGAATTATTATGAAATGGCTTATTATTATTATTTATGATATCGTTTTAATTGGTTGTAGATTTTTAATACTGTTTTTGCATGCAATGCCCTCCACACAGACGTTGTACACTGTTGCACTATCTATTAGATGTATTAGATGTACATAAATTTTAGATTTAAATCTTCTGGACCTTTAAGCTAATTCTGAATGATTCTTGAGGTTAAATTCTGCTTTTTTTTTTTGTGCTCTTTGAGGTTCAGCAAACTTTCCATGTTGGTCATGTGGATTCTTTTTATCTCTTTTTTAAATAGCTGAATTGATTATAAATAAAGGTTACAAATATTGATAAAACACACATACAGACAAAATCATATGGAGATTTGCTGTTTGATTCATTGTCAGAAGATTGGTTAAAATGTACTTTTCGTACTCTATTGATATTTTGCATAGAATTTTGCTCTGATTATCAGAGGTTGGTCAGAATGACACAGAATATGAATGTCATTCTTTAAGAGTATCACTCTGACAGGTTGATGGATACTTCTATTTCTAGGTTTAATGTGATAATTCTCCAGATAAAGTACCGGAAATATTTTCTTTGGATTTTTGTTATGGAATTTCAAACAATGAGACAATTGACTTTGGATTGTAGTCTTTGGAAAATGTGGCACAGTTTTGTTTTTCAAACCCAGCAGTAGTGCTTACTGGAAATGTGCTAATTTGAAGCAGGGGATAATTCATTTTGGCAAAGCTTTGTGTCAATGTGTTCCCCTTGTAAAATATTCATCAAAATAATGACAGTATTTCATGACTTGACACTAGCATTATATTTTAGATTACTTAAAATGATTTTAATGAATTACCTACTATATATTTGGAAGGTCAGAGTTTATGCTTTTTTTCTAAGAGATAACAAAAGGAATCAGCTAGTAAATGCTCCCAATAGAAGTGCTTAAGTCTACTGTAAAGAAATTGTTGAATTACATGAAATCTTTTCCCCTCCCAGGAGCAATAACAGTAGAATCAGTATTTTTTCTGGTCCTGGAAATGAATACTTACATATAATTGAATCAGGATTTTCCATATGAGCGTACAAAGCATAGCTAGTAGACAATTGGGGTATTTACAGGATTATTTTGTCGTTAGCTCTTGCTAACCTGAGGAAAATTTAACTTTGATAAACTAGCTTCATATTTTAGATTTACAAAGAGTCAGTTATCATTCAGTCCCAAAAAAGATCTTGCTGGTTGTGATCAAAACAAACTTCTTTGACTTTAATTAGCAACGCATAAATGAATGGCATTGGCCAAAATATCACAGTCACAATATTTAGTTGTAGTGCCTGATATTTTATGTCTATACATAGGTTCTTATAGGTGGGGAAGATGCGATAAAGGCAAAGATAAAAAATATTTGTGTATTGCTTCTGAAATCACTTCAATTTATTCAGGTTTTCACATTGATAGGAAGATTTTATAGGTAAAAATATTTAATGTTGTAGGTCAGGGGTGTCAAACTGGTGGCCTGAAGGCTGGATGTGTCACACACAGGCCATGCCCATCCCAGCTCCGTGAAAGGAGAAATATGAAACATCATGTGACGGTAATGTGACACTGCAAATTTGACACCCATGTCCTAGGTGAAGCAATAAAAAAAATATAGGCTTGGGTGCCTGAGAGAAGTGTAAATATTTTAACACTGCACCTATATTGTTTTTCCAAAGCATTAATGTAAACTTATGATATAAAGTAAAATTTTTCTCTACAATGGATGTAAGATGTAACTATCTGTACTAGATCTAAAATAAAAAATGCAGATAATCTAGCATGTCACTAAGGAATAACATTTAAACATATGGGTTTTTTTCTCTCTACAAATTTAGAGGACCCAGATATTTTACCAATTAATTTGTACTCAATATTATCATTATCAAAATAGCCATATTTGTAGATATGGTGTTTATTTCTTTTATCAGAATAACTAGCAACACTTTATATATTGAAGGGGAATCTTTTTGGAGGCCATAACTGAGCTGCTAATTTTTAATATGGCATAGTGCTATTGGTTCACACAATACTATAAACATAGCTAAATATACACTATAGCAGGGTCCCCAACCTCTGGTCCATGGACAAGCACTGGTCCGTGGCATGCCAGTAACTGAGACATGCAAAGAAACGAAGTCCTATTTGTGGAATGCAGGCAGCATGTGAAACCATGCCTCCTCTGCTCCATGGAAAAACCTCCCTGGAGCCCAAAAGGTTGGGGACCTCTGCATATAGGGAAGAAATCCATAAATGTAGCTAGACTATATGATGTGGCAATGTATTTCCTTTTCCTTTTCTAAAGTGGTTTAATCAGTGAGGGAAACTGAGCCTCCTTTCACCTCTTGGAACATTTCCATTTCATATTTCAACCATAGGAATATTAGTGCTAAGAACAGCACAAATACAGTATCTAATTTTGCAACGCCTCTTGCCTCCTCATATTGTGTATGGAAACCAGAAAGATATTAATCACTGGCTGACTAACCCATTTATTTGAAAGACACATAATACAAAGATTAAGGTAAATAAACTGAAAAAAACAAACCCACCTACAGATTCAAATTGTAGCTAATGCACTTTTACTTAACCACCTTTTAACTTTTATTCTGCATTTGTATCTTATGCTAAGTCTAATCACATTTCGGATTAGTGTGTTATACGGACTAAGCTGCATTTGCTGCTTTCATGTTTAGTACTATCTTGGATATTTTTCCCATGAACAAAATGCATATGTGACACTGTTGAGAGAATGGAAACAAATATTGAACTGGATTTTTGTATGTAATGTCTGAAGAAGGCAATTTGCTAAATAAGAATACACTACTTTAATCTGAGATATAGAAATAAATTTGCAAAAAAATATGACTACTAGGCAAGGGATCAACTGCAAGTTTAGTCAATTAAGCAAGCTTAATAAAATACAATACTAAGCCATAACGGCTTAGTAACAAACAGAGCATATTATGCCTTTGCTATGTGAGAACCAAGCCAGTATAGAAGTTTTAGCATATTTATATCAATTCAATAGATGACCCTTGGTTCATGTAACAATTGAAATATTTACTCATGTTCACAACAGATAGCAAGTTTTAGCTGATCACAGCACTCTAAGCAGGATCAGATCTGACTAAATGTTGGATGGGAGAACATCAGGGAATACTTGGGATAGAAGAGTGGACTGGAAGGTTGGAAAATCCTAGAAAGCAATGACAAACCACTTCCATACAGTTGCTGAGAATAAATGGATGTGTCAATGAAGTACCAAGGCTGATATAAGGAAGACTTTGTCTTTACCTTTGTTCTTAAGTATATGTGCATATTTGATTACATATAATTTCATGATTTACATAAATTCTAATGGCGAGGTGTGTTGTTTTGCATAATTTTCCTTCTCTGAAATACAAGAAGCTTGAGACATATGCCAGACAGTAAAGAGTTATCAGCATGATTGTCTCCAGTCTCTCTCTTTCTCATTAGACTACCTGTAATTAACTATAATACTTAACATTAATCAAAAATAAAAGCAATGAAATACATTATAATTTGCTGC
>JANHFM010007309.1:5652-21876 GCA_032468115.1 Grayia smithii
TGGGAGTTGAAGTCCACACATCTTCCAGCGGCCAAGGTTGAGAACCACTGTTATAGAGCAACATGCAGACGAGGTGATCCCTGCACTTCCCATACTTCGAATGGGTCCATTTCTCTCAGTGAAGCCACTGCAACTCCCCCTCCAGGGTCTTTAGATACATACCTCTGTTGAAGAACATGTAGCGCACAACGGCCAGTTTGCTGAAAATCTTGAACGGGTGACCACTGAGTACCACCCGTTTAACGACTAGCCGGTTGGGATCGACACTGAGCAGGGAGCCCGTAGCCAAGAGATTCTGTGCTCCTGCAAAGAAGCCCAAGTGGGTCAGGTGGGCACAGGGCACAACTTCAGGCTGCGCAATCGATCGCCAGTAATTTGGACTGCCGAGGAATCGTCTTGACTCCAAGATCAGAAAAAGGGGCAGAGAAAGTGCCAAGGCTTAAAGCCAAGCTACAGGGTCAGCTACGCTCGCGGATGACATGGCCACCAAGTGGGATAACCGTATGGCACAGATGGACTATAATGGATTCAACATACTGGCTGGGGCTGTTGGGAACTGTAGTTCAGCAACAAGCTTATTGCCGCTACTCGCGACTTTTAATACAAATCTGAAAGAAGCAGAGCAGCGTCACCAACAAAAGAAAGCCAAGGCAATGCACAACAACCCCTTGGCAAGCTTGGCTGGGGAGAAATCCCCACACTGCCTGTCCCCCACTCACCCTGGAAAAAGGGATCTCCTCTAGGGACATTCTTCCTCTAGGCCACACAGGGACCCAGAGTGAAGGCTGACCAGCTAGAAGGATGGGACAGTAAAAAAAAAATGCTGATTTTCTTTCCCAACTGTTGCAGAGGAAGAGTTCCCCTCCTGGCACCCTGCAGGCAATCTGAGAACACCCCGTCCCTTCTTCTAGCATCCATCTGCAGGTAACAGGTTAAGAGAGGCTGCTGGAAAAGGTGGCAAAATCCAGAAATGCCAGCAGATGGGGTGACGGGGTGGCAGCAGCAGCTGACCAGAGGATGCCCAGGCAGGGGAGCCCACACTGACCCAAAATATCTTCCCAATTCCCAACTCACCGTCACTCTCCTGTTTGAACAGCAGCACGGAAGCAGGCGGAAAAGTGATGGGGGCATAGATTGTGGCCACCACAGCAGTGTCGGCATGGAAAAACTTCTCCAACTTGTGTTTATCCGCTGCAAAGAGGAGAGAGGAAGGGTTGTATGTTTGCTTTGGCTTGACTGATAAGAGTATTTGTAGCTCAGGGCTGACAGGAGGGGCCCTTTGCTGCTCTCTGTGCTTGGTTGTTTTTCATGCAGATGTTTCATGATCCAACTATGTAACATCATCAGTGTTAGAAAGGGAGTGGGGTTTGCTCTCGGGTTATATGCATGTGGCTTGCCCTGTCAGCATTGAGGGACTGATCTGGGTGATTAGGCTGTTGTCTGATTGTTTGTCTGAGTTGGTAGCTCCTCCATTGGGGGGTATCATTTACTGTTTGATTTCTGGTGTAATGTTAACCTTGGTTTAACATTTATCTAACACTTATCTAAGCATAAATTCCAACTTTAAGCCATTTGTCCTTTAAAATTAAAAGAATGTCTATCTCGCACTTCAGTTCAGAAAAGCTTCTGGAACGGGCTTACAAAGATCAAAACCAAAAGAGTGTTTACCTTCCTTTGCATTTAGTTTTAAACGGTGTGGCACAAAAGAACGTGGATCAGGAGAAGCAGCTAGATTTGAGCCACTCGGACAACTGGGTTGGGTGGCTGATTCCCTGCAAAGGAGGCCTATTAAGACCCCCAGTTTGATCCAGGCTTGTCAAACTCCCTCCACCAAAACTAGGAACTTCACCCAGCTGTGCCTGCCCTTTCTGACCGTCTCCTACTCTCCTCAGGACCCCAAAGGTCATTAAGAAGGAAAGAAACACAAGGGTTCTCATCCCTTCTTTAGAAAGGAAGCTGCGGGGACTTTACCTCCCCTGGGAGGGGTTGAGGACACACCTGAGGTGTGCTGAGAGTAGAGTGGGGAGGCCCGGAAGCGGCGGAACCCACAATGGACGATCACATCCTCTTTAGACTTCACTGGCTCACTGTATCCTGCATGACGTCTCAGCAGAAGATTCAGCACAGACATCTGGAGGCCATAAAAAGGAGGAGAGGAATCAGAGGTTGGGCTTCTCAGGCCACTAAGGGAGCCTCAACGGCTTTCAGACTGAGGGAAAAGTCTGTTCTTCTCGGCCAGAGGTCTTCAAACTTGGCAGCTTTAAGACTTGTGGACTTCAACTCCCAGAAGTCCCCAGTCCACAAGTCTTAAAGCTGCCACGTTTGAAGACCTCTGACGTAGATGGAAATCTTTTCCTTCCAGCTATGCTGGCTGGAGAATTCTGGGAGTTGAAGTCCACATGTCTTAAAGCTGCCACGTTTGAAGACCTCTGTTCTAGGCCCTTGAGCCAGTCATGATCAAGCCAGGCTTTCACTTCCTTGCCCCAGAGGAAAAAAAATACGACCCCCTCACTGCTTGGGACTCACCTTCTGCTCGTAGGGAAGTAACGTGAAAAGCACGAGAGGCTCCTGCTTCTGCTGGAAACTCTCCATAACAGAAACCGGGACATTGCAAAGGTGGAGCGTAACATACCAGCCGACCTGCGGAAGGAGCACACAGGCAGGTCACGTGGAAATCCTGGCACCCTCACAGCACGGAAGGTAACAAAGCTGGGTTCAACTCCGCTGGTTTGCACACTTAACGTCTTTCCCAAAGTACAGAAAACCCGTTCTCAAATACCAGGTTGACGGTAATGATGGTATAATGGGCTTCGTTTATTATTTTTTTCCCTATCACAAGAGGCACCGTAGCTCCCATTAAACTCCCAAATGCTCCCAGACTCTGGAGACTGAACTCCAAGGAGTTGGACGACGTTCTCCAGTTAGAGTTTGGATACTCCACACAATTAAAGCAGGAGTGTCCACTAGGGTGGCTGGCCACAGAATTCTGGGAGTTGAAATCCACCAGTCTTAAAAGTTGCTAAGGTTAGACACCCCTGAATTAAAGCGTAACGCTAAAAGTATGAAAACGTAACGCTTGTAAAAGTACGATAACCATGTGTCAGCCTTGGAGGCCATCTTAGGAGGCTTCCAAACTGCCACTTTCTCTGCTGTGGGAAAGAGGGAGGGGGGACTTGGGAGAAGGAGATATTAGCCATAATAGCATTCTGCAAGATGGTCAAAGTCAGGGCAAGCCAGCATCTGGAGAAGGAGTGGTGTCAAGAGGGACTATACGGTGGTTGGACCTTGTGACCATCTGAGGAGGGAGGAGATGATTTGGGGGGTTTTGATATCCTGTGGGGAAAACCCGGAACTCTCAGATTCGGGTTTTCCCGGAATGTGCCAGTTTACTTGTCCGAATAAAGGAAACTTTTGAGAGATGGAAACTTCAGAGTTTTTCTTCGACGAAGGGTTTTCTGGAACGCTGACATGATGATTGTTTTCAAAAATTAAACATATAAAACCAACCATTGTCAAGCAGGGTGAGATTGGAGAAAAGACCAACCTGAGCTCCATCTGTTTCCTCCTTTTCCAGTTGCCGGAAGGTGTGTTTCCTTGTCCGGGAAAAGTCCTGGAACTGGAAGATGCGGGCATAGTCCCTGGGGAGGTTCTCCTTGGGATCCCAGGGGGACGTTCGGAAGCTCTTAAGTCCCCTGAACTTTTGGAACCTGAAGGAGCCAGTGGGAACATTCTCTTGCCTCGTCTTCAACTCCTCTGCCTGCTGCCCTCTCCCATCTCCCTGGAACCCAGCAGAGCCTCCAGGTGACAGCAGCCTCCCAGGGCAGGTTACCTGGGCAGTCAAGGCCAGGCCTTACCTCAGCTGCCGCCCCCTCCCCCAATCCCACCAGAACTGTGCCAACTCCTCCCAAGGCCCTGGCCCTTTGCTGAGGCTCTCACCTGACGCGGGCTTGCACATCCCGGGGGGTGTCCACTTCATCTGGAAACATTTCTTCTTGTCGCTCCTGCCGGTATTTCTCCAGCATTGCTTCTTCCTCCTCCATTTTCTCCTCAGCCTGCTCCGTCTCAGGCAACGTCATGGTTTCGCAGTCCTCCTCCTCTTCGGAAGCTATTTCCTCCTCACTGCTGCTCCCATCCTGGCAGAGCAAAAGCAATGTGGGCAGAGCACCAAGCGAGGGAACATGAGGAGGCCTCCCCAGCCTGTGGGCCTCAGCGCCTGCCATGTACCCAAGTCTACCTTCAAAGCCCCCACCCACCACTGGGCCTGTCTCATCCTGCACAGACTCTCTGGCAGGCTACCATCAAAACAATGTCGACTCCATTACCTGGGACATGGCTTCTTCCATAATCTCTTCCTCCTCCTCCTCCTCCTCCTCGTCCTCCTCACTGCCATCTCGCCATTCGGCCTTGTCCAGGATCCAGGCAGCCTGATAGGCAGATGTGCCTTTGGGGACCCTCTTGGCCACCTTCTTGCTCTGCTTAAGAGATTCTGTGCGTGGTTGGAAAGAGAGTTACTGCCAGAGAACCTCTCCCCATAAAAAGAAAAATAAGGCATTCCTCCTGTCACTGTAAAGCCAAGATTATTAGGCCCCATCCAACTTTAACATGTAGCAGGGACTTCTTACGCCCTCCTTTAAGACAACGGAAGGCCATCTGCTTGGAGGCCAGGTTTTCTTGGGCATCTCTGGGCTGGCCAAGGACAGTAGACCGTAGGGTAGTTAGGCCAGGAGTCCAAACCAGCCTGGCACCACTTATGTACAGATCAAGAATCTGAAGAACTGAGTGTTGTTTTGATAGAGTAAGCCAGGCCACCAAAAGGAAGAATACTTGAAAAAAATTAAGCCCTTCAAGGTTTTTTTTTTACATCATCCTTAAAGCTTTGTCTTAACAATCAACATTTTAATGCCTCTTGCCAATACTGTATAAACACTGCTACTGAAATATAACATTCTGTTTTATAGTACAATAAGCCAGTAATAAGAATGAGCCCTTGAAGAAATGGTTGAGAGGCAGATATACACGGCCTCAACCCTCTCAATAGAATCGTGGTTAGATAGCTGGGCCTTTTGAGGGAGGACAAGCAACATTCACACATCAGAGTTACGCTATAACCTGGTTCCTTGTAGTTCCATCTTAGCCTATGTGAATCCAGCCAGTGTAATTAAAAGCTATGGCTAGCAGTAGAGCATAAACTGGAGAACCCATTTAAGGAAACAGGGCTTAGGACAGGGTTCTCAAAACTTGCCACTTTAAGACTTGTGGACTTCAACTCCCGGCATTGGCCGGCTGGAGAATTCTTGGAACTGAAGCCCACAAGTCTTACAATTACCAAATTTGGGGAGCCCTGGCTTAGGGCCAAATCACAAGTCACGACCTGTCCTAAGACATCTCTGACTGACCCTCGGCCTCCCTCAGCTCCTCCTCTGAGGGCCAGGTCTGCTCTCCTTCCATTGGATCCGGAACCACTTCTGCCTGCAGAGACTCCTGCTTGGCAGGATCAGCCTTGCTCAGCACCTTCACCTCTTCCTCCATCTCGGCAGTGGCGCTGCTGCTAAGGTCACCCTGCAAGAGGCACAAGAGAGCAGCTCAGATCATGCCCCCTTCGGGGCGGGGGGAGAGCATCTCAGTCACACCTGCATAGGAAGAGGCCCCACCTGTTTCTTCCGACTTGCCAGCTGTCCTCCTGGACACTTCGGGTTCAGGGCAAAGAGGTCCGGGGGAGCATCCATTTGATTCATCTGGAAGTCTCCGTGCCCAACAATGTGCACCAGGGAGTTGACGTTCAAGCTTCTTCCCCTCACATAGCCAGACACCTTTAAGGTCCCCACCGTGGCACTGTCAGAGCTGGGCACAAATTCGGCAGCATCAGCCAACAGGTGAGCCCGCCGGTCTCGAAATGCCAAGTGCTGCTGTTTCTGGCTGGCCAGGTGCTGCAAGAGCAGCGCAGATTCCTGCTCCGTGTTGAGAGAAAAAAGCTTCGCCCCAGGAAACCGCTTCTCAGTAACCTTGCTGAGCTTTTTCCGGTAATCAGTTTGCTTCTTTGGTGGCTGCTCAGCCAGACCCTGAACAGCAAGGCCTGCAGGGAACAAAAAGAAAGGCTTGCGTAACGACAGATAGCTGGAGAAGTCGGCTTTTCCTCTGGATCATCACTGAGGCTGCTATTAACACTAGCAGTAGCACTTAGACTTATATATTGCTTCATGGCCCCCTCTAAGCAGTCTATGGAGTCAGCACAATGCCTGCAACAATCTGGGTCCTCATTTTTATCAACCTTGGAAGGATGGAAGGCTGAGCCAACCTCGAGCCGGTGAGGATCAAACTGCGAAACTGCAGGCAGTCAGCAGAAGTAGCCTGCAGTACTGCATTCTAACTACTGTGCCACCATGGCACAGTATTGAGAAAAGAGTAACAACAAAGCAGCAATAACAATTACAGAGCATCAGGGGAAGCAAACTTATTTAATCAAAGACCCAAATTTAGTGCCAGGGGCCAGATATTTCAGATAGCTGGGTTACTTATTAAAAACTAAGCATAGTGCCCAAGTCCTACAAGAAGACAAGGCAGCTTTACAGCAAGGATTGTAGCCTGCCAAACATCTTGTATTTTACTGGATGGATGGAAAAACAGGCTGCATTGGGCACTAGACTTACCATAACTGGGGAGACCCTGTGCAAAGATGCAGGAGAGGCAGTGATCGCCAACAGCATCCCAACCATCTGCAGCATCCAGCAGGAAAAGGAGAGTATCGGCTACTTTGGCAAGATCCAGCACTGCATGAAGGCTTCCTGGAGAATAAGTATTATAGAAGTTAAAACTCTCTGAAATACCCCAGGAAAATACAGGGAACTATTAGAACTATTTTGTGGGTGCAGAAGCTGCCATGATACTTCTGAAAAATGAGGCCCTCACCTGCATCAGCCACTACAAAACGCCAGCGCAGCTTGGACCGGGGACACAGCAGGGCAAAACCAGGCGGGCCCCCCTTTGCTGGGAACACAACTGAATCTTGGTTACTCTGGAAAAGATTCAAGGCCGCCTGGGGATCGATCTGGGCATGCAGCGGCACCAGGACCATCAGGTGTGGTGGCCCATCCTTGCGCCCCAAATTCCGCTTTTCTTCCAACACCTGCAGAGAGAGAAACCAAGGCAGGTGAGGCTCCTCCACTCTCCGAGCAAGTGGCCCAGATTCAGCTGCCCTGCTCTCTGCTGCGGCCGACTCACAGCCTCCTGGTGTTGCCGGCGGAGTTGCCAAGCCCGGTGCCGGCGGTCCTGTTTCGACCAGTTGCGGTTTACCTGCCGAGTGAGGGTCTTGACCGGGACCCGTCCTGGAGAAGGAAGAGGGGAAAATAGAAGAGAATAAATCTTTATGGTTATTGTCCCTTTGCAGGAACAACAAAATTCCTCGGTTGCTACATCAAGTCAGTGATGTTATGCTCTTTGAGGTCAAACAATCCTCATTTCAGACGCCGCCATGTTGGATGACAGTTATAATATTCCTCAGATAGCAGAAAAAATATATTTGCATTTCGATTTCAATTACAATCTGCTTTCCCTCTCTTGCCGGCTTCCTGCCTGTTCCTCCTCGGAGGAGAAAAACAGCAGACCGGGGATTTCCAAACCAGGCCACTTTTAAGCCTTGTGGACTTCAACTCCCAGGATTCCTCAGCCCAGCCACGCTGACAGGCAGGGGGACTCTGGGAGATGAAGTCCACAAGTTGCCAAGATGGGAGAGCCGAGACTGGACTGGCGTTTCTCTTTGGTCTTGAATTTCCAGAATGCCTCGGCCTCGAAGGCACCCAGACGACTAAGAGACGCTGAACTGGGACGGCCCGGGTGGGATAGACTGCTCCTGCACTGGAGGCTTTCTTGGCCGTCCACCGAGACTCCCTGCTTCCGCGGCGACCTTACTCCCCCGGGAAAAAGGAGGCCCTCCGCGCTCTCACCTCCCTGCCTCCGAGCGCTGCTCACGCGGTGCTTCCCGGCCTTGTGCGGCTTGTTCTGCTGCTTCAAGGAGCCCGCGCGGTGGACAGCCGCCTGCTTCGCCATGGCCGAGCCACTGTCGCGCCGGAAGTGACGCCACCGAAGGTCCGGGCTCCTGCCGCTCTAGGATGCGCGTCTCCGGGGCCGCCGCGTCTCTCCTATTGGCCCTATTGATCCTATTGAGCCGACAGCCAAGACGCCGACGCATGCGCAAAGGGCGGTCGCGCGCGCCGTCTCTTCCCTCCGTCCCGAGTCGGGGGCGCATGCGCAGCAGCCGCCTTGGTAGAGTGAGGGGTGGGCTTCCTTCACGTCGCCGGCCGCGCGTCCCCATGAGGAGAAAAAATTTTCTCTGCCAGCTTCCAACAAGGAAAGCTAATGGGGTAGGCAAGGTTACAAGTTGTTCAAGTAAGTCTCCCCCACCCTTACCTTTGCTCACAAGCATGACACCCACCCTTTCTCCTTTCACTTGCACACATCCTGTGTTCTCTTTCCTCAGCCTCTCTGCACTCACACACATACACTCAGGCACCTCAACCCTCTTGCCATCCAGTGCTCAAACACACACACATTGTGCCCTCTTTCCCTAGCCTCCCTACATTTGCACACACCTTGTGCCCTTTTTCCTTAGCTTCCTGAATTTGTACACTTGCACACTATACTCTTTCCCTGCCCTCCAAATGCTTGCAAGAAACCCATGCACTCTTTCCCACCCTCCCTCTCTACACACACACACACACACACACACATTTCTCCCCTTCATTTTCCTCACCCTCCCTGCACTCATACACTACAACCTTTTCCCCTGGCATCCCTGCAATTCCATGCACCCTGCACCTAATTTTCCCAGTCTTCCCTGAGATTCACCATATTGCAGGACCCTCTCCTCTCTTTTTGCATGACCAGCACTGGGTTGCAATTTGTTCTATCCTCTTTTATTTAGCCTGTTCATTGATTTTAGCCCACAATATTGCAGACTAACTCTGCCAACTATCAGCAGTTCATTCCTGACCGGCTTAAGGTTGACTCAGCCTTCCATCCTTCTATGGTCAGTAATTGAGAACCCATATTGCTGGGGGCAATATATTAACTCTGTAAACTGCTTAGAAAGGGCCGTAAAGCACTATAAAGCAGTATATAAATCTAATTGCTACTGCTATATTATCAATACTTTATTAGTAGAAAAGCACTATTACAATTTTTTTCCTCAAATTTCTTAAGACAAATCACAACTTTTTGGCCCATCCAATCAATAATTATGTAAAGTATTAAAACCCATGCAAAAAAATCATTGACTGGCATGTCACTTGGGTCTTCCTTAAAAGCATATATTTCTGGATAAATTCCAATAATAATGTAATTGTGCAGAGAATGTGTTAAATTTGGGAGGACTATTATTTTGTTCATAACAGCCCAATAGCATCTCATGTAGCAGTCTTCACAATAAAAGCATTCAGAATGAATATATATATCTATATCTTAATCTTAATCTATATATATACAGATTAAATTTCCTTTGAAGTGTTAATCAAGAGCATAGTGTATAGGCACAAAGTTGGTGAAATATCTTGTAACTATCATTCAAAAATTTTAATTTGTGCCACCAAAGTCAATTTCTATGAATAACTGATAACAGAAGGGGCTTTGCGGCTGGAAAATGAGGAACAGCAATGCATTATAAAGGTATCCTCTCAGAAAATGTTAAATAGAGCTGAAATTCACATCTTTCATTCAATTACTTACTAGGTTTGTTTTGGTTCATCTTCACATTAGGTTTTGTCAGTTTGGGTTTCTTGATAAATGTCCCACCTGGTTTATTATATGGCTGCTGTATCATTTTTCTCTTTATTCCTCGTGCAGCTACTGCTGCAGAACTGGGTTTGTTATGATAGTCTACCACAATTCCAGGTCTATGCATGCCTCCAAAGTCTCCCATATACTGTAAATAGGTGAAGACCAAGTATTAGAAAATGATATGGCTGACCATAAACAAACTATTTATATAAAAACAAATTTTAAAATATTTTAACTCAAGAAAAATGCAATACTAGTCAGTTAACACACATCAGGATTGCAAACTGATTAGTTTTTAAAATATTTGACTTAAAAATGCTTGCATCAACTGGATTTCTGCTTATTCAAAATCATTGGTCCAGACTATGAGCCTTGTTAGAATTTTACCAATATTCATTCTCAGAATTCTCCAAATAATGCCTCAAACAAACAGAAGAAAAAGTATTTCTACAAAACTATAATACAAGAATGCAAATGGAAAACGTAGAACGAAAAAATTATCATAAAAGTCTCTACCTAAAACTTTCATAGTTTCTCTTTTACTATAAATAAAAATTTTAAAATAATATTTTGATTGTTTAAAATCTGCTCATTGAGTATGTATGTAAGATTTTCTGTGTATAATATTGTCTGTTTAAAATGTGTTAATGTCCAAGTAAGTTTTTATCTCTTAACAGTGTAATGGGATTCCAGTTTCATTTATGAAACGTTGTGCTTAATAACATACATTTTATTTCCAAATGTTATTTTTCCTATTTCCCTTTTTCTCAAAGTATGTATACTTTATTCACAATTCAAAGTACAACCTCAAGCATGTCAACTCAGAAATAAGTGCTAGGAAGTTCAAACTGTACATGGAATAAGCCTCACTGAACTAATGGGAATTCTAAAAATACATGGAGGAGATATTTTATTTACCTGAATTTATTGTTTTGAGGTAGCATATCTCATATATTTCTATTTTCACTTAACAGTAATTTCCAAGTAAATACACATAGAATTTTTTATGTGAGTCAGGGATTTTAAGATTATATATATATTATAAAAATGTAAAATAGCCCTGCATTAAAGCAGTAATTTCGGTAGACAAAAAGCTACCTTCATAAAATGACTTTTCCCTCTCATATAACAAGTAAACCTAATACAATGGATGACATATTAAAACTGATTAGAAATCCTCAATCTTTATGAATAATTCAGTCCAATCAGCAGCTTGTGTGTGTCTATCCATCCCCGTGTTGAGATAATTGCGTAGTGAATGTAATCTCAATGGTTTTTTTAAAAACTATAATTACATCAGGAGTAATGAGCAAAGTAAAATATTTGCCCCTTAGATAAAATTCTTTCCAAAGGAAAAAATAAAGTTTAGTATTTCAATAAAGTGGTAAAAAATATCTAATCCTAATTTGGACATCTATTTTATAATCAATAGAGCTTATTGAATTCATTGATTTTAAGGCACTGAATTATAGAACAAACTGAAGAAAAGGAATGAGTATAATAGTTATAATAGGCTGCAAACTGTAATACTTACTTGGAAGTTAGTAGCACTTATTTCTGAATAAACACACACAAGATTCTACTGTTTACTGACAATAATATACAAAATAGGCTCATCTGACTGGATGATTGAAATTATATAAGCAGAAATGAGTAAACTGCCATAAATATTTAATAGTAAAAGTTAGACACAATAAAGGCAGTACGTCTATACAATTTTTGTTTACTTTGAGTAACATTTATTTCTAGCAGGCCACAATGTGTTAGAGTTCATTATACTAAACAATCCATGCATATATTCTATATTTCACTTTGTAACAGAGTTCTAGTAAATAACAGTCTAGCAATATTCTCATCCTGCATATTACATACATCAAAGGACACTGTCTAGGTGATGTAGATTTGCACGAGCAAATATTTTCAGAATCTATTAAAGGTGCAATGCATTTCACATAAATAAGCAGTTTATTTATTAAAGTAATTAGTTCTTAAGAGTAACACTAAGCTCAAGAAAAAGGGAAACTAATCAATACTGTCTAGTTAACTTCCTTAATTTCACAAACGTACCAGACTAAGCAAATCAGCTTATTCCTTTGTCAACAAATTATAGAAAGATTACTAGGGTTCCTAGGTCTATGGATTAAATGCCAATTGTACCCTTCAGAATATTACATGGATAAATCAATTAAAATATAATAATAGGCATGCAGAAAACTTAAAAATATTCCAGTCTACATGTAATCCTCCAATCTACTTTAAACTTTTAATTGTTTTCTTAAGGCCAACTTCTTGAAACTCATTATTTAAAAAGTTTTAGGAGAGCATCGACAAATGATCAACTGAAACTCTCTGTATAAATTCAGATATAAAATTATAAAGCAAGTTAATGGGACATCATCTTATAACTTGAACCTTCTGAAGTTTAAGATGCTATTAGTGATGTTTTGATTTGGTAATAATCTGCAAAATGTTCTTTTGAACTTGCACTAAAACATTAGATCCAGCATATGAGTGCATCTACTACTGAATTATAACACAGTTGACTAACATAGCTGAGTAGTGTTACTTTTCTTTTAGCATGAACAATTCTGATGATATCCCTTTAACAATGGTTTGAAATTATTCTTTAATGCTTGAATGTATTAAATCTTCCCTTCCATGTAAGTCTAAGTGACCTTAAAGTAAGCTAAAATTGAGTATGAAGAACTAATTGCTTCTTGCCTCAAAAAAATCTGTTCTGTGGCATTTATCCTTTAAAATCAATAGTATACATACATTGCACCTTTAACCTACTCAAAATGAAAAAAGGTTCTAATTAACCTTTACAAAGTTTCAAGACTTCTCCCACTAGCCAAGATGCTAGTGTTAACAAGGAAAAATGCAATTCCTTTTAACCCCTTTTAGACCAAACCCAATGCCTTAATATTCACTTTTCACAAAAAAAGTGATTTGATAAAACCTTAGCAACTAATCTTATAGTACTTTTACTTGTGTAAATGAAGAGAGAGACAGGGTACTAAGTTCTGGGTAAACACCAAACCGGATTGGAAGGTTATCAACCCTAACAGTTTGGCAAAAACTGCAGTGTGATATACAGTGCTTTTGTTTTAATGCTATGGTCTTGAAAGGGTTTAAAAGAGTGACTAGTGAAAAGAATCTGAAAAGATTCTGTACTTACTCCTCGGCCACGGCCTCTGCCTGTTGATGGTCCTCCAAAAGCATCATAGTTTCTGCTTCCAAATCCACTGTCAGGATAAGCAGGCGTTCCTCTCCCCCGAGAGCCTACAGGTGCAGGCTTCATATGGGGTGAAGAAAAACTGCTGTAGGAAGAGTAAGTCTCTCTTCCTCTGTCCTCCATAAACCCAGGCCTCAATTTTGAGCGTGAGTAAGGTGCTTCCCAGCTAGACCCGCCCTGGTTTCTACCTCCGAAAGAGTCAAGGCTATTCCGGTAGTTGCTGTCAAATCGACCACCATAACTACCTCCGAAGCGGCTTTGTTCGGGTTCATTATAACCATAGCCAGATCTGTACAGATCTCGCCCACCCAGAGAAGACCCGGAGTCATAAGACTCATAAGGTCCAAACCTGGAAAAGTTGCAGTGAGGAAAAAAAAAGTAAGCTTACTAAAGTTAAACATTTCAAAGACAAGTTATCAGTTGACATTTATCAACTAAAATCAATGTATATTTTACTTTGGTAGGGTTTGCTTTGATTAGGGCTGGGCATTTCCATGCTGTGATCAGACAGAAAGCTATCTGAGTCACTTTTCAGTTAAAAATAGTATTAAAATTCAGAATGCCTAAATTTCACTAAATTTAGTTGCTCAAAATTATTATTTGACCTCATTATTGTGCCCAGACCTAGTCTAACGAATGCAGGCACCTGCATATTTTAAAGGTTCATAAAAGTCTTTGTTTAAAGTTATGCCTAAAACAATTCAATATCATTTGAAAGACTTTGCTCTCAACTTAGAAGCTGTGACAGTATTAATAATGCAACTATTTTAACTTGATATTTCAATGATTCATAGTTCAGTTATATCTTACAAAAGAAATCTAAATATTTTTCCTTAACTATGCCTCATCTTCTACTATTACATTTACAATGTATCAGAGAGGAGTGGGAAATCTATAGCCCTCCAAATGTTGTTGGACTGTATAGTTTCATAAGCCCCAGAATAAAATATTAAGAAATTGTTAAACTTTGGAAACATTTGGAAGATCATAGATTCACCTGCCTCTGTTTGTAGGAATAAGACAAACACCCTTTATAGAACTGAAAAGTCAAAATAAATCTTAAAAATTAATGACCCTTTGGCACAGAGAAAGGCTATATATTACATGCAAATACTATATTACCAAAAAGCTGTATGCAGCATTTTAAAAAGATACTAATTGAAGAACAGAAAAAAGTGTGCAGGGTAACATCAATGTCATAAACTGCACGGAAATAGGAATTCATTTTCATTCCAAAGAATTAACTATATTTTAATTCTTAATTAAAGAACTTGAAAAGAAACTTCAAATAATTAAAAATCACAGTATGAGAAGGCTAATTTTATCTTGTCTCCAGTTCATAGTTTAAATACAAAACTTTCATATTTAAAATGCCAATTACAAAGCAGTCCATTACAACAATAAACTTTTTATATTATGCATTCAGTAAATTCCAACCATATTCAGATTACTAAATGGTAGGTACATTTTTTTCCCGATTCTCAAAATAGTTTACATCAGTGTTAGTTATATTAATTGTTGAAAAGCACTGTGCATTTGTACAGCTAATTTCCCAATTCTTTAACAATCAATGCCACAAAAAACTGGAGGAATCGAAATTGTCAACCATGTTCTTCTTGCTGCCAATCGAAGAATTAGGATATGCAACCAGGTTTAATATATCATACAATTATTTTGTTTAAAATGCAGAATTCTTACAAGAAAGCCAAATTCAGAATTAAATTATGATTTAATGTTAGTAGACATCACTGCAGGCACAGTGAAAAATCAAACTGTCAAAAATACTACTATAGTGCTAGGAACAATTTTAAAACACTGCACAAAAGTGTGTTTTAGTGTAATTAGTACCTGCCAAAAAAATAATCTGGACATGAAAAGCTGTCTACCAATGAATATTCTTGCAAAATATATTACTATTCAAATTAAATTTAAGTGTTCCTTTCGAACAGAATGGGGAAACAAAAGCAGCAGTTCTAATTCTAAGAGCATTTCAGCTCTAGATTCTGTGCTAATATTTAATTGCTAGGTTTTTTAAGAACATTTGTTGAAATAGATTTTAAAAGAGATCTGAGATAAAACATGTATTGCAGCATTATATTTCATATAAAAATTATTTTAAAATAAGCTACACATTACATCTCTGCATAATAATGCACCATACCCTGCAATATGCTCAAGGAACACTTAAATTGGATAAAGGTATACTTCAGAATGTATTTATATTATCTCTGACATACAAAGCAAATGATTCAGTATTTTACCTGGCAGCGCCACCTCCTCCACCACCGCCGCCTCCATGACTTTCCATTCCATATGACTGATTCATATAAGAGTCCATAGCTCTTTGGCCACTATAGGCACCATGCCCATAGTCACGGTCCATTTCTTAAAAAAAAAACAAAAATTTAAGATTACTGAACTGTTGCAGATTAGTAAATTAGGCACTCTTCAATTTACAACCACAATTGGGACCAGAGCTTCTGTTGCTAAGCAATGCGGTTAAATGAGTTGCACCCCATTTTACAACCATTTTGCTGCTACAGTTAAGTGACCCACATGCTTGTTAAACAACTCATATGGACATTGTGAATTCAGTTTTCTCCATCTGCTTATGAGAAGCCCCCTGGAAAGGTCACAAACGCTGATCAGGTGATCTCAGGACCCTGTAACCTTCATAAACATGTGCTAGTTGCCGAACAGCTAAATGTTCACCATATGACTATGGGGATGCTACAATATAAGTCTGAAGACTGATTGCAAATCACATTTTTCAATGCTGTCATAACTTTGGTCATTAATCATTGTAAGTTAAAGCCTACCTGAATTCCAGTCCCAAGAACAGCTTATAATAAAGGTATCATCAAGACGCTTACCTCTATACACGAAGACTACATAAGTTCAATCACACAAAGAAAATACTGTCCTCTGCTTTCCGGTTAAACTAAAAATGCTAATTTGCAGAAAAGCAGCTAGAAGAGATGGGACTGAGTAAATGAAGCTCAAATTTTCCATATTTATTTGTTTCAAAAATGAATTAAAATCTGAGAGAAGGGCCATAGGATGATCAAGAAGGTTTTTGCCCAAAATATTAAAATTCTGCTTCTTCCAAGGGTTTTTTTAATATGGTTCAACAGAAAATGTTGTATTACCGTATTTTTCGGAGTATAAGACGCACCGGAGTATAAGACGCACCTAGATTTTAGAGGTTGAAAACAAGGAAA